>PDND01000081.1:0-110713 GCA_002572855.1 [Emmonsia] crescens
GGGGGGGGGGGGGAAAGAAAAGGAGATAGAGGGGTGTAAAGAAGGAATGGAAGGGTGGGGTATTTACAGATAATAGAAGAGAAGAAAAAAAGGGCGTTAGTACATACATACATACATACATAAATTAGAAACAAAAAGGGGGACATGCATGCATGGATGCCTAGGAACCCAAGCAAGACAACTGAAATATAAAAAGAAGTAGAAGAAAAAAAAAAGTTGAGTAGAGTAGGAGACATCAGAGGGCAGACCGCCTACAGTATGACCCTAGTTGTCATCTTCTTCATATTACTCTCTTTCTCTTTAATTCGTCCGACGGGTACGGGGAAACTCAAGAACCCAAACCTCGTGCTGTTTGTTGTTGTTGGTATTGCGCCATGCTAGCTGGTAGCGGCGATTCCAGATCAACCTGCTCAACCGCCCTGCAAGTTTCACGACTCTCCCGGAATAGATTTGAGAAGTACTTGCTGGCAACTTCGCTCTGTTGCTTCGTTTTGCCGACTTCGTCTTTGCGCTTTGCTAAGTCTTCAGTGGCCGTCTGCAGGGTCGCTTGCAACCTTGAGGCGGGCATGCGGAGGACGCGACGCACCTCGGATGAGATGCGGGTAGCGTTGGTGTGGATGTAATCGATCTCCGCGAGGGTTTCGGAGAGTTTACGGGAAATGTTGGTGGGGAGGGCATAGGGGATTTGGGTGAGGAGGTACGATGCAGTTAATAGTGCTAAGAATTCAGAATGTTATATTAGCTCGTGTTGGATAAAAGGGGAAGAAGGGGGGTTAACGTAGCGGTTCCAGGAGAAAAAACTCACCTGCTGCAACTATGCCGGGCACAAGCATCCGCCGCATATTGTTAGTTCCCAGAATTCTAGCAGCACCAAGAGCACCGTCGATCCAACCTGATCCACCCAACGCTCTTCCGCCAAGGACGGTGACAACGGTCATCGCCATGCCGGTCCCAGCAACCTTTTCCTGCCGATGCCACAGGCCGGGGATGTCGAAAAAGTCCCATAGATCGATTTCAGTATCGAGTTGCCTCGCAGTGATATGTCGCTTTTGCTTGAACATAAGATCTGCGCGGAAATTAAGATTAGGGAATTTATCTTCTCCAACGTGCAGGAGGCCGATGCTTTGAATCATGTTGACTCCCTGGACGGATTTTCCGCGAGCGTAATCCTCGCAAGCAGAGACGGATGCGGCAAGCTCGTCTAGCATAGCTATCTTCAAATCTTCTGCGTATTGGAATGCGGAGAGGAGACCAGGATACTGGACTCCAAGAGTAGCTTCAGCAAGTGTTGATACTCTATTCGACAGCGTTGTTCGAGAATGGTTATAGACATCCTCGCACGATTCATCAATAGAATTAGAAAGGTTCTCAGTAACTTCTGTTCGTCGCTTCTTACTCTCCTCGTAGGCGGGCACGAGTTCATCGAGTTCCCTTGTCATGCGATCGAGCTCGGATGAAGCCACATCCCGGTTCGCAGAAGCAAGAACATGTAGGTCGGAAAGGATGTTCAAAAGATAAGTCTTTGCCGGAGCAAGCTTCGAGCGCGAGCGTTTGTCCAGGACAAATCGACGCAATGCACCCTCCAAGTTCTCAAAGTCCTGGATTTTTTCTTTCTCCTTGCCCTTCCCCTTATCATCATCCGCTGCAATGGGCGTCTTTCCTTTGCCCTTTGAGCCATCCTCGCCATCAAAGTCTGGGCCACCGTCGCCTCCATCACCTCCGCCTCCTCCATCTCCACCGGCTGTGATAGCAGGCATAACAGGGACCGCATTACTCGATACAAAGTGAACAAGTTCAGCAGACTCCTTAAATGTCCGCGGACTCAAATTAGCAATTTGCTTCAGAACCATTTGCTTGCATCGTTGCTTATCCCGAATATTGTCAAAGCCATTGACCACAATAAAAATATAAGCTTTTTCATGGGCGGCATTCATGATAAATTCCTGTGCAGATAAGGTAAAGTGATTCGCAGCGGATACCACAAAGACAACCACGTCGATTTCTTCCTGTCGAGCGAAGACAGCAGTGGTCTTGACGGAATCAGAGTTTAGGCCGGGGGCATCGATGATGGATATATCGACCACGCCATTGTTCAGCAACGACTCGTCAATTGTCCTTATATCCTTCAAATAAATCTTGCACTGCATATATTTGCTGTTGTCCACCACTATTGACTCCAGCTCTTGTATGGAGTATACGTCATATGTGCTCTCGTCGTTGCGGTTATATGGTCGGTCCTTGTGGATGGCATGTACTTCCTCAATGCCACCATTTTCTCTTGCATCCAGCACTTCACAGAAAATACTCGTGCACGGTTGCTGATCCTCTGGTAGAACCTTGCGGCGCAACAAAGCATTGCAGAACGTAGATTTGCCAGCGTTAAGATCGCCCGTAATCAACACCTTACTAGACAAATCTTCTATTCTATCCCTTAACGAAAGTAAATGTCTTATGCTCTGGCCCACCCTGCCATCCAGCAAGGAGGCAATGGAGCTCTTTTCCAGCGAATGAACCAACTCTGACTGAGACAATGAGCCAAGTTTCAGATCCAGCTTCAAGATGGAAAATTCCTGGGCAATCTGTGGCGTCACCAGCCGTGGTCCAGGAAGGGGTCTGTTTTCTGCGGCTTCACTGGAGTCAGGAATCGCACTCCCATCCACCCCTGCAGTCATACGCCGTAAAGGGTCTGGTCTTTCGAAAGAACTCGAATTTGCTGCATCGATCTGGTACGACTGTACACGCTGCAGACCAGATGGGTATGGGGAAGCGGATTGGGCGGCTTGGGTGGCTTGAACGGGTGGATAGTGAGCAGGCCACTGGCGGTTCATTTGCTGGAGCTCTTTGAGAAGCTCCACGGTACGAGTGATCGATCGGCTAAGCTGGGTCCGGTTCGAATTGCTATAGAGAAGAAAAGGTCTGTTAAACAAAGGAAAAGAGGGAACTATTATCGGGTTCGAGGAACAAACAACACGTACTATAGTAATTGATGGACATGACTTGCGACAACCTGTCTTTCGTGCTCCGCTATAGAATGAATATACATATATATATCAGTATAAAAGAAAACGAGGTCCTATCCACGGTAATAATGGACTTAATATAAGACTAACCAGCGTCGTTAAACTGTCCTGGAAGAACTGGCGTATGTGAAGGCGTTGGCCGGTCTTCCATCAGCCCTGCGCGATATCCATCCGCACTCTCCCCCATTACGCTACCCCCATAGCCAGAATCGTGATTCAGCGACGCCATCAAGGACGTCGCGTTGTGTGAAACTGATCCGGACCCAACGACCATATATTCAGGGCCTTCACCATCTGGACGGGGGCTGCTTGAAGATCCTCCTCCAGGGGCGTGTTTGGAGGAGCCCTCCCCAGCCGAAGAAGCGGCCTCTCTCGGGAAATATTGTTGACTCATGGCAAGCAAGCGGACTGCGCCGATCGGAGGAGATGAATGAGCACCCGCATGAAATAATGGTGTTGTGCTACAGAATTTGAAGGGGGGGGTTGTGGTTATAATGGTTTAATTGATGACGTTTGGTTGAAAGAAAGAAAGAAATTGAAACAATCATGGATGATTTGATGATTTGATGATGGCCCGGATATAGTTTTCCCGGGGCTTGGCGTGGCGCCTGGACAATTCAAAGAACATCGTCACTACAACATTAACATTAACAACATCAGTTGATTACAGATACAGATACAACTATTCCTGTTGGTTATTGTGGTGTGATAAGTCCACTGAGTGCTTCAATTCCAGCTATATATATATTTCCCTCCTCTGTCCTCCGCTCCTCATACAATATACAATGAATGTAAGTATTATTTCCCCCCCCCCCACCATCCATAGATGCTTACCAGGCAACCAACCAGATCGTAGAATGGGCCTTTGGAAAGCGCATGACGCCCGCAGAGCGTCTACGAAAACACCAACGGGCCCTCGAAAAGACACAGCGCGAACTGGATAGAGAACGTGTCAAGCTGGAAAACCAGGAGAAGAAGCTGGTGCAGGATATCAAGAAGAGCGCAAAGAATGGGCAGATAGGCGCCTGCAAGATTCAGGCGAAGGACCTGGTTAGGACGAGGCGGTATGCTGAAAACTGGACTTTTATATTATATCCCACTTTACTTGAAGTCGCGCGTTGCTGATTAGCCCTCTCTTTGTTCTTGTTTCGTTCTCGTCTTCTAGGTACATCCAAAAGTTCTACTCGATGCGAACACAGCTACAAGCCATCTCCCTCCGGATCCAGGTACGATTTCTCTTGCGCCGCCAAACATTCACTCGGCTCCAGAGCAGGAGAGATACCTCTTTTACCTACCTGCCGGATTATGCTAACAAACTATTTTTTATCATTTGATTGTATATAGACCGTCAGGAGTAACGAGCAGATGATGCAATCCATGAAAGGCGCAACCATGCTCCTTGGCAGCATGAACAGGCAGATGAACCTCCCCGCGCTACAACGAATAGCCATGGAATTCGAACGGGAGAATGAAATCATGGACCAGCGGCAGGAGTTGATGGACGATGCTATCGACGAAGCCACGGGGCTGGAGGATGAGGAGGAAGGCGAGGAGATTGTGAAAGAGGTTCTGGATGAGATTGGTGTTGATCTGGGGCAGGCTGTATGTTCATTGTTCACGGACTTTCTATTATCCCTCTTATTAGGAGATATACATATTTCTCTAAATATTTTGCTGACAGCTAGCAACCACAGATGGGGGAGACGCCTTCAGAATTACAAAAGGCAACTGTCCCGGAAGGGCGAGTCGCCCAGGCAATTGGCGGTGGTGGCGGCGGCGGCGGCGGTGGTGGTGGTGCGGGTGCGGGCGCCGGTGCAAATACAGACGACGACGATTTACAGGCGAGACTAGACAGTCTCCGGCGGTGATTGATTGCTGTAATAACGAATGACTTTGCGCGAGTGCTTTTGTTAAACGCACGATATCTTTTGCGGCAGGTAGCGGTGTTTTTGGCGTTTTTATTTTTCGCGCTATGGATCGGTACTTTTTTCTTCTTTTTTATTATACGGATATCCGATGTATGTACGGCGGGATACGATAGCATAGGGTTTATTCAGGAGGAGGAGATCGACCATGAAATGCGGTTTCTCACAATGAGAGACTTTAAAAATTCCTTGAGTATTAAACAACTGCTTGAGAAATACCTCCTCTTCCCTGGCATATGCTGTCTACATTGCAGCAATTGGCCTGGAAATGACAGACGTTGACAAGTTAAATATGCCAACTCATACAAGCTGAGAGCCAACATGCCCTTTGAGATATATGTAACACGTAGCAAATAAACGCGTAAGGTTAGTGCATACAGTTAAGAGAGGGTATAAATAGCAGAAAGAATTTCCAGAAAGGCGAGAAGAGGTTGAATGAAACATTCCACTATCTTTCATTATTATAACAAACGAATGGCTGATTATAGTTACTGTAGTTAACTATCCCTAGCAGCGACCCCGCGGTTTTCAAATCAAGAATCGATGCAAGCCTGCAGCCACATTAATTAGAACTGTATGGAGTACTCTGTAGAGTAGATATAAAATAAGTATATAAATAGCCCAGGCTAATAATTAGTTAGTTACTGTAACTAGTTAACATTGTGTGTGGGCTGTTTCCCCCCACTAAGAACAAGGAGCCATAACTACTACATAGTACCTCACGTATCTTCTTTTGCCTTGAGATCTCCCGGTTCAAACTCTCTTCTTCCATTCTTCTTCACATCTTCACATCTTCAACATCTTCACACTATTCTCCATTTGAGCCCGCGTCCCCCCCTCCCCGCCCACCCTTTAGAAGCTAGAATTCTACTACAACTGAACTGATTAGAAGTAAGCTTTTCTTTCTATTTACTAGTTAAACTTGTGGTATTTACCGTGGGGGTTTGTCTGTGTTGTCCCCGCCCTGATTCTGCCCCCATAAATAAATCATCATATTTAAAGCCCCGTATCCAACTTCTTACACTGAAATTCAACTTCAAATCCCTTTGCGCTGCCATAACTAATCGCTTGTCCTTGCTGCATTGTTTATAAAGTTAACTACCCAGTTTACTCACCTGCTAATCTGCTAATCTGCTCACCACCAGACAGACAACAACAACAACAACCACCTATTACTACCCCCCGCAAATCCTCCGCCGCCAAATATTTAACCTGGATAGATTCCTCACGCTAGGGTTGTTTGCTGGGTACATACATAAAATCTTGTCCGTGATATCCGCCTCAAGTCATTGCTTTCGAGGTATTTTAACCTTGCTTCCAATATCCTGCTTTGCCGCTTGTTATTTATTATTAGTTCGGATACCCAGGCGCAGGAATCTGACTACATATTTAACTGCACTTGTTTTTAAAAATAATACCTAGATCATACATTCACTATGCACTCCCTGGCATGCGACTGACGTTTGCATTATTTACCAGAGTTACTAGTTTCAGACCCTGTCGACGAACCGAATATTTTACCCCTCAGGCCAACCTGATCGTCAAAAGGACAGAAACGTTAATTAAAATACCAAGAATAATAAAACAACAACAATAACGCGTCGTCCTAAAAGATCCCGCTCCGTCTTCTTCTTATCTGTTCTATTGACACCAGATCTCCTGTGTTTTGATCGGACTGTCAAGCTGGCAGGAAGCAAGCGGAGGACCTTCTCCTCTAACCAGGGTGGGTTGCTGAACAGAATGTTCGGTGGCTCCACAAGCCCTACCAAGAAAGACGATTCCTCCACTGTCTCTGGCCCTGGTTCGACTGTCCTATCCATCAACACGGAGGATACCGCCGCGGCCCGGGAAAACCAAGCCACCTCGCCTAGCAGTTCCCTGTCGCCCCGCAACGAGGATCGGAGCTCATCAGTAGACCAGCAGCAACTGAAGCGACGAAGTAGCTCTATGACCAAGGCTGCCAATTTCTTTTCCAACGCTAAAAATTCGCTACATCTTTCTTCAAGCGCGCGGGAGTCGCAGAAGGAACAGCAAGCTCAGACACCCATGCAGAAGCTGGGGAAGATGGATCCCGCCCTGGTCGTGCCGCAAGGGTCGTTGAATAACTCAGCCGGTGAATCAGCCCCGACTGCGCGCTCGTCATTTCGGGTTGGAGTCACGGAAGATAAGAATAGGAAATGTCGAAGGACTATGGAAGACACGCATGCCTATCTTTATAATTTTCTTGGAACATCGGCCCCGACGACGCCGCCCAAAGCCGATTCGTCTTCCCGCAGCAAACTTTCCGAGGACTCGATATCTACATCCACAGAGTCTGACGATTCCACACCTATAGTTGAAACGGACAATGGATACTTTGCCATTTTTGACGGACATGCTGGAACTTTTGCCGCAGAATGGTGCGGGAAAAAACTACATCTCATCTTGGAGGATATAATGAGAAAGCACCCGAATGCTCCTGTGCCGGAACTCTTGGACCAGGCATTCACTAATGTGGATCAGCAATTGGAGAAGCTCCCGTTGAAAAACAGCGGCTGTACTGCTGTAACTGCAGTCTTGCGATGGGAAGATCGAGCTGTGGTGACACCTCCTCCTCCTCCCCCTCCCAATGCGACCACATCTTCACCACTGGCGACATCTAAGTCATCTCCAGAAAAGGATAATAATAACGCAGACCCGCCATCAGCGCAGACATCCTTAGAACACTCTGGGTTATCAGCCTCAGCGCCAGGCCCTGCGAACCAAAAGCCCCAAGAAACAATCCTCTCTCGGCAGCGTGTACTATATACTGCCAACGTTGGTGATGCACGCGTTGTTTTATGCCGGAATGGCAAGGCGCTACGCTTATCGTATGACCACAAGGGCAGTGACGAAAACGAGGGGAAACGAATATCCAATGCGGGGGGGCTCATCCTTAATAACCGTGTAAACGGTGTTCTTGCTGTCACTCGGGCGTTGGGGGACTCGTACATGAAAGACCTCGTCACTGGCCACCCGTACACGACGGAAACCGTCATCCAACCTGAGACGGATGAGTTTCTAATCTTAGCTTGCGACGGTGTGAGTATTTATTTATTTTTATTTTTAATTCACACCTATTCTTTTTTTCTTCTCTCTTTTTTAAGAAGGCTAGCTGTAGGATGTTTTGTGAAAACAAACTAATCGTTATTTTTCTTTTTTATTACTACAGTTATGGGACGTCTGCTCCGACCAAGAAGCCGTCGACCTCATCCGCGGCACAGAGGATCCGCAACTCGCCTCGAAAATTCTCGTCGACCACGCCCTCTCCCGCTTCAGCACCGATAACCTTTCCTGCATGATTGTCCGCTTTGACACAAAGGCCATCCAGCACGCGATAGAACAACAACGGCGCACGTCGCTTCTTCTTCCCCCTCCAGCTACGACCGATAATATTGGCGTCATCATTAACGACCCCTTATCCGCGAAGCAACTCGGTGGTATGAGCGAAGCAGACAGGATCGTCGAGGAGACGCGGAAAAAGGTGCGCGCGGGCACGTTGGGGGCTACTAAAGATGATGATGAGAATGCGACAACCGGAGAGACTTTTTCTGCTGTGGGGGATGACGAGTTAGGGCCAGTGGTTTCAGCTGCGGAGTTGAAGAGGGCAATTGATGGTGCGAATTTGGATTTGGCGGAGAGGAGGAATAAGGTCGCTATTGGTGCTGGTGCTGGTGCTGGTACTAATGCTAATAATAGTGATAATAAGGGTGGGGAAGGGGGGAAGAAGAAGGGGAAGAAGGAAGGGGAATAACCCGTGCTTTGATGATGGATAGACTATGGGAGGGTGGGGGTGGGTTTTATGCCCTTTTTTCTGTTTTGTTTCTCTTTCCTTTGTCTTTCCGTTTTTCCTCTTTTTGACACGCGTTCGACGTTCATTCATGACGAAACCAAGACTGGGAAAGGCAGAATGCTGGATTGCTGGATGCGGGAGGAAAAAAAGCCTTATTTTTTATTTTATATTCCATGTTTTCATGTTTTTATGTGGGTTATGTGCGCGATATCGCGTGAAGATATGCTTTTCTTTCCTTCTTTCTTTCTTTTTCTAAGACTATTATGTTCTTATGTTCCCCTATCTACATTCCCTTCCTACTCTTCTTCTTCTTCTTCTTTCTCTTTCTACCCATCTCTGCCTGAATGGGGATGGGATGGACGTTGGTTATCACAGTGACGAGCGCCTCACACAACAACCAACTGACCACACGGGGGGGTGGGGCATGGGGCACGGGGATACGAGGACATGGAGCATATCTGGTTTGCATCAATGATTATTATACTTTTTTGATGAAGCATCATCATCATCATCATCATCATCATCATCATCATCTGCAGCTGCTATCTCATTTCATTATGTTAAATTTTTCTGCCAGTGTGCGGGCGGCGCCTCTCCGCAACATCCTTCTTGAGTCCCAGCCCAGCCCAGGCTGAACGTGAATTTCACCCACTTTACCTTACCCCCTTTATCTTTGACCTCATTTCTATTTTATCTTCCCTTTTTTTTTTTTTTTTTTCTAAATTGTTTGACACTTTCACGTTTTTCATTTTTGTTTTCATCTTGCCCTGCTTTCTCTTTTTATGTTATGCCACACTATATCCTGTGGTATGTTATAACCCCACACGCGCAATGATGACTTTTTGTATGTAAATATCTACAGAGTTACAAGTGCCTGGCATGTGGACTGGCACATCACTGCTGCAGAATGGTTGTTTTACATATATCTAGGTATATCTAGAGGGTTATCGAGCACGTCAGCGGAAATGCTGGGTGGATTTATAGGCGGATAGCTGCTGCTTTGCGTCTGCTTTAACCTTTTTCCTTGGAATTTGTGTCTGGCAGGACATGGGTTTTCTATTTCTTTTCTTTCAAATTCTCTTTTCCTGTTATGTTTCTTTTTCTTCTTTTTTTGATCATAGTGAGTTATCTATTTTCTACGATGGAATTGGTGGTTTGATGCCCTATTTTACTCTTTTATTACGCATATTTAACTGTCGTTAGATATATCTTGACTCAGCTGGGTATGTCTCTATTGAAAACAAAACTTGCACATAATTTTAAAATTTCTACGATATCTAATATACAGGGCGGCGGGGCGGAAGAAGAAAAGGATCCAAAGCCTTAACAACGGCCAAAAAAAAGAGACGATCCGAAGAAATCGAAATGGTACAAGGGGTTGAAAGGGATGAGAGCAAAAGGGGCAAAAGAGGGAAGCGGAAATAAGACAACCATTTATCTAGAAGAGAAGAAAGAAAACATGCCATGCCCCCCGAGACCTTCCTACCAGAACTTCAACTTCCCAAGACCGAACTTCGCTTTCTCTTCCTCAGAGGCTTCCTCCTTCTTTTGCTCTCCCTCAGCCTCAGCCTCAGCCTCAGTTTCCGCCTGTTCACCCCCCTCGCCATCTCCCGCCTTAGCAGCAGGAGCACCCCCACGCGCCAACTCACCAGCATCAATGTCAAGCTCCGTGCCCATAACATGGTCACGAACAGCTTTCAACTGACCATGTATGACATTCTTTGGCCACGGCTCGGCATACTGTAAATTATGCAAATCCATCCAGAACATCTTGACCTCGCCCTCATTAACAATGTGATGCTCCGACAGCGGCAGCGAAGGGTCAATCTTAACCTTAAGCATGCGTTCCAACTCGCTGATCTTCTCCATGGTCTCCTGCTCCAGCTTCTGCTGCTCTTTTATCGCCGCCTGGATCCGCTTCCGTCTCTTTCTACTCAGCTTTTTGCCCGCCTTATCCTTGTCCCCGACCTCCCCACCACTCTCCTTCCCATCCTCCTTCCCACCCTCCTCTCCTTCATCCCCGTCTTCCAGCTCACTCTCCCTCGCCTCCCGCTCCCGCTCCTCCTTCATCTTCTGCTCCTGCAGTGTCAACACAGCCGCCACATCCGCAACACTGGTCGCTTTTTGGTCCATGAGTACACGGGCGCGCAACTTCTTGTTAAGGATTTGATGTTGTTCCATGCGACTCTTCCATTCCTTATCCCATTTCTCAGCTTCAGCCGGGTCACGCGGGCGCTGCCGAATTAGTACCTCGTTGTCTTCCGAGGCAGTGATCATATCTACAGGCGGGGCGAGTTGGCGCTGCATGGAGAACTCGCGAAGGAGGCGGTAGGCTTCAAGGCCCAGGGAGGCGGAGGGGAAGTGCAGGGAGAAATAAGGGGTCCACATGTCCTTGCGCAGGGTTGCGGGGACGGTTTTTTTGCCGTGGTAGACTAGTTGAGAGAGGACGTTGTTTTTCTAGCAGTATTGCATAGTTAGATTATGTGTTTTTCGGGGATTCTAAATATTCGGAGAATCCACTCACCTCAAGCTCTCTCGTAAACGAGTATATGACCTGATTCGTCCGGAGATTATTGTAGGCGAATATATTTTTCCCGTGCGTCAGGCGGTGGAGCGCCTTGCGTAGTCTCGCCCTCTCCTGTGTCCGCCATTGCAAAGCAGCACGGGAACTTGTTTCTCTGACCTTGCCCTGGATGGGTTTTGACGTTTTTGGGAACCGAAGAGCGGCCCGGGTGCTGATAACTATAGGACTGACCCTCTTCGGTGTTTCTGGATCTGACGACATTCCAATCGGCTTCTTCGCACCAGCACCAGCACCAGCACCAGCACCGGCACCGGCACTGGCACCGGTACTGGCACCCGCTTCAGCTCCCGCACCCGCTCCCCTAACCGCTCTGGTAGCTGTTCTGGTAGCTGTTCTGGCAGCTGTTCTGGCGGCCGTTCTGGCGGCCATGTTCGCGGCGGCCATGGATGTGGGTGCTTGTTATCAATCTTTCTGCGGAGCCAATTGGTAATTTTCTAGGGCATTGTGGCGCCTGTTGGAGGTGGGATGTAGTCGGGGGCTCCTTGTGTTCGAGGAGTGGGGTGAGCGTAGTGGTGGTGGGTGTGGTTGTAAGGTTGTAGTTGTTGTAATGGATAATGAAGTTTTCTTTTGAAGTTTGCGGCGGTTTTTGGGTTTTGGGCCGAACCCAGCAGAATTGCCCAATCGGGAACAGCCCAGACAGACAAGACATCTTGACAAAGCTCAGCTTCAAGTCAACAACAACGAACGACAGAAGAACAACGTCGACATCAACATCTATTTAATGCCAATACGCTGTGGCGATGGGATAGCATGACCTAGGCGGTGTTTGTTTGACTGATCTTTGGTCCTTCGCAGTGTCATTCTCATCTCGAATGCCCCATACAGCTGCTATCTAGAATGACAGCTCCGCCGAGAGTACGACCATATCACCTACTATGCCTCACACATTGCATGCTTTATAGCAATGTCTCTCTCCACATCGACAGATGACCTCGTCCAGCGACTTGAACAGCTCAGCACTGCAGATAGCCAGCGTCGGAAGCCATGGTTCTCGGTATGAGCATCCATAACTAATCCATTTCAAGCAGCTTTTTTACCCCCCCTTTCAATATCAAGTTTACTTCTTTATATATAACAATAATAATAAAAATAATAATAATAATGATAATGATAATAATGATAATACTTTTAGAATCGCAAACTTCGCCATCTTCAAGGCATCTCCGTGCGCAATCTCGTCGTCAAGTCGCCTAATAATAACAATAATAACAATTACAACTCGCGATCCCGCGGCAAGACTATAGACGACGACAATGCCCCCAACGCCCTCCAGTCCCCCGCCAAACTACTGGCGATGCATGAATCACGATCATCCATCCACCAGTCGCGCTCGTTTGTGGACCTCAAGCTTACTCATCAGTTTCCCACCGCAGGCGCTGCCGCCGCCTCTTTCGCTACCGGGAGCGAAAATGAAAAGGAGCGGAAAAGAGATACTCAGATAAATCGCAGGAGGAGTACCTTGCCCTGGGCGGGTGCCAGTCCATTCATTCGACAACATCGGTTGGAGCATATTGCTGGCAATCGGATGGCGGATTCTTGGTTCTCCCTGCATTGTGCTGACATTGATCAGCCCGTCTACGTGAGCGAGGTGGTGGAAAAGGCGATGAATCCTAATTACAAGTACTTTGATCTGAACGTCTGCGGGCCGCTGGTATCGCGGCTGGAGCAGGTAACGTACAAGCTGTGGGCGAGGACTGGGAATATGGCGGAGTATATCTTGCTGCTGAGGCTGGAGGTAAATCTGCGCTCGTTGCAATATATCGGGAAGACGTTAGAGAGTTTCCATCACCCGTTACCGACGAATTGCGTTGTGTTTCATTTTCAAGATGGTGTTTATACGAGTTTGATGGATATACCACCCATGCAGCGTCTGCCGGCATCTATAACTACTGCTGCTGCTAGGTTCGGTGACGATAGTCACCTACAGGCTACATCATCCTACGATGCACTCATGCGCCTTGCCAATCTCGACGATTGCATACAAGATGCCCTCGCGACGCGGGAGAAACTCGAAGCTCAAATCAACGCCATACTCGAGAAGAACCACAGGGATCTAAATACCCTAAGTCGCAAATCTCAAGCCGTGGACAAACTCTCCTCTGTAAAACGCGCAACCCTCTCAGCAAAGAAACTACTACGCCAGAGCAAACAGCACAAAGAAGAAATCCAAAACAGCCTCGAAGCACGACGTGCCGCCATGACCCGCGGCCGCGCGTCTCAACAAAAGACAAAATCCTACCTCTCCGAAGCACAATCGAGCATGTCCTCCAGCGAAAACCTACTGCGGACAACAACAGAAAACTCCATGGGCCAGATAAGGCGGATATGCGAGGACCTGCACGCGATATACCCGATCGAGCCGATCCCAGAGAAGCCACTGGCCTTCACCATCTGCAGCCGTGCCTTGCCCAACTCGACCTTCGAAGACATGGATAAGGAATCCATCGCGGCCGCACTAGGCTATACAGCCCACCTCGTCTACCTGCTCTCCTTCTACCTCTCCGTGCCCCTCCCGTACCCCGTCCAACCATATCTATCGCACTCATTCATCCAGGACCCCATCTCCGCCGGCCTCGCGCAGCGCACGTTCCCGCTATATCCCGTAAATGCGCATTATCGCTTTGAGTATGGCGTGTTTCTGCTAAATAAGAACATTGAGTATTTGATGAATCGGATGGGGTTGAGGGTTATTGATGTGAGGCATACGTTGCCGAATTTGAAGTATTTGTTGTATGTCTTGACAGCGGGTACGAGTGAGTTACCTGTGAGGCAAGGGGGTGCGGTGGTGCGGGGGCTTTTGCTAGGGGGCAGGGGGGTGGGGATGGGGATGGGGGTAGGGAGGGGAGGGATTATTAGGAGCGGGTTCACGACGCCGAGTATGTCGCGTAGGGGCAGTGAGGATAGTGCTGTTTCTGGAGCTGCAGCTGGGCTTGGGATTGGGATTGGCGATGGATCTGGATTCGGAGCGAGAAGGATGCAGGAGAATATTCTAAGCAAGTCGAATGGGGAGGTACCTGTGGATCGGCGACTAGCAGGGGATGGACGGGGAAGAGGAGGAGGGGGGGGGAAGGGGGCGACTAGTACTACTACTACTACTACTACTACTACTTCATGTACGGGAGCCGAAGGGAGCGGTTCCCAGGTACCGTTGAAGCCGTAGACGGAAATCAGCTCTCGGATCCGGGCTGAGGTTGCAGGGGCCTGGGGGTTTTTTTTCTTCTTTTTTCTTCTTTTCTTCTTATCTTTTTTAATTCTCGCGTTTTGACCTCTTGCGTTCTTGGTTGACTCAGGTTGAGCGAGCGAGCGAGTTGTTTATTAACATGGGGGGGGGGGGTGTCTACGGTATGGATGTGTTTGTTGGCATGCGAAGTCAGTATAATCGGGAGAGATGTGATTTGAGGTCATTGTATACTCCATTATGTATATAGCTACCTAGTTACTATTAGACTAATTTTTGCATGTACCGTACCTGTTCCTGTTCCTGTGTCTGTGTCTGTTCCTGTATACGTCCCCGGGTACCTTGATGTTTATTAATGTGATGTTGATACTCATAACCTCCCCCCACTTCTTCAATATTCCACACCAGCAGATATATAGATATATTTGAACAGAAACAGATTTATTTCAAAACATTGTCCTGTAATTCGCTTCTATCGCTCCATGAAATCCTTCTCTCCCGCCACACTGCCAACTCATGATCCTCGCCCAACCCCCGGTTTCTCCGCATTTTCGATTCTTGGTATCAACCAGGGGACGACTTGGAACTTCTTCAAAGCAATTAATAATAAATAATAATACAAAAAGAGGACTCGAAAAACGTTGGATGCTTCGTTCTGGTTAGGATGAAATAAATACCTAGGTGCCTAGGTACTGTACATACCTCGGTGGTTTATGACCTGATCATAGTCGTGGATATAAAAACACTCGCCCTGGACCAAAGTATTTCTTTGAATTTCTCGACTTATTTATTCGGTGACTTTTATTGATTGAAATGTTTTATTTCTGTCTGCCCTGCTGACCCTTTTTGATCTTTTAGAACCCTTTAGAACAGTTTTAGTTCATGAAATTCATGCACGTATAGCCCTATATTATCCCTATGATATAGGGGGTTCCACCCTCGCCAATTGGCCCAGTCGGAGCGTGCAACGCAACCCTGTCAGGGTTTGAGCAGACGAGGGCAGGGGGGGGAGGGGGGATTTGAGGATTCGAGGATTTTGAGGGTTTGTTGATTTGTGGATTTTGTGGATTGTGTGGGTTTTGTCCGGTTTGTGCTCTGTGTGTGTGAGTGTAGATACATATTTTATATAAGAAGATGCGGTGTGAGTTGTTGAAGTACTAACTACTAGTATATCCGCCACACTCCCTACTGTACAAGAATACTAAGAAGAAAGAAAAACAAGTTAATTGTTGAATAATAGAAATATAAATACGACGTCAGCCATAATAATAGTTGCCGGGGCTTACATGTCTTAGGCGTGTGCAGGCATAATAAATGGATATGGATATGGATATATGTGTGAATAGCTTCATGACATGATCAGATATAGCTAAACGTAACTAACTAACTCCAACCCGCTACCAAGGCTACCAAGGCTAATTAACAAGGTAACTAGTTACTAGTAGGGTACTCTGTAGAATTCTGTTTAACGATCTCCTCACTGCTCAGTAATTTAACAGGAATCTCCAGATGCCCCAGCCTTGAGAAGTTCTTTTTGCTCTTTTGTAGTTTTTTATAGTTAATCCAAGCAATTCTTCTTCTTTGGTGTTCAACATCGTCATCATCGTTACCTATCTTACTATCTCACTATCTACAGCCTCTCTCCTCAACATTCTCCCCTCCTCCTCCTCTTCTACTTCTATTCTGTCTTTATATATCCACAAAACCTCTGTCTGTTTCTTGGTTGTCCCCATCGTCTCATCCGTGGTCGCTTTGCATCGGCCGAATCCACAGATATTGGCCAGAGACAGAGTTATAACCATCCACCAAACAAATCCCCATCCCCATCGCCATCCCCATCCAGCCGAGTCTCACCCTCCCCCCCGTTATCTTGTCTCTCCCCTCTAGTCGCCGTATCTCTGTCTGTCTCTGCCTCTGCCCTCTGCCTGTCTCTCCCTCTCCCCCCCCTCTCTCTCTCTCTCTCTCTCTGTCTCTCTGTCGCTCGCTCTGTGCGCCTAGAATGGCCACAAGGGTCGCCCCGTCCACCTCTTCCGCCTCCTCGCTGTCCTCTTCCCAGACTCTTCACCATGCCGCCGCCGCCGCCGCCGCCCACCCTCACCGCCACCAGCCTGTTCAACCCGTTCAACCAGCCCAACCCCACGATGCAATCCCCAATAATAGCACAGCCAACAATGGCGCCAACAACCCCGGATTCTCCTCCCCCCGCAGATCGCCCTCGCCTGTCCCCCAGCACCGCCGCGGCTACCAGGCTTGCGATCCGTGCCGGAAGAGAAAGGTTCGCTGTGACTTGGGAAGTATGTATAATATATATTTCTTATTTATTTATTTATTTTATTTTATTTATTATAATTGATTTATTATAATTACTATATATATATATATATACTTGTATAAATATATTCAAAATATATAACTGACATATACAGGCGTCGACAACCCCCGCCCCCCGCCCTGCGTCCGGTGTCGCCGGGAAAGCAAACGTTGCGAGTTCTCTGCTACCCGCCGCAAGCGCAAGGTCTCAGAGGCAGCCGGCCTTGCCAATGGCGATATCGATGAAGATGCCACCTTGCGCAGAGACAAGCGTATGATGTCTGCAGATGCCTCACGCCTCGACTCTGCAGAGAGCATCAACAGCGGCACCAATAATAACATTAATGATAATGATAATGACGATGACACGAATAGCAACGACGTTTCCCCCTTCCCCCCCGCCCCTCTCTCCGTTGTAGACACGGATATCAACATGTCCTCCTCCCACCGTCGATGGACTGAGCCTGGACTCCCGCCCCAGAATCGGGTCACCATGACACCAGCCAACCCCATCCCGCCTGGCCAGTATCATAGTAATAGTAACACTGCCAATGTCAGTGCCAGTGCCAATGCCAACACAAGCACCAACAGCCATCGGATACCGGTGCGAGTGGTGGCGGGGCCCGGTGCTGGCGGTTATACGGAAACCCTAACCAGCGGTCAGCAAGTCATGAACCGCACCGCTGCTGAACTACTCTCTCCGGCCATCAGCAACACACACGATGCGCTCCACCTCCTATCCGAAGCAGCGGGGAGGACAGAGGATCTAAATCGCCAGCAGCACATGGACTATCGCTACGCCGCGTCCACGTCGACCTTTGCCTCAACAAACGAAGCCATGGCTAGGGGAAGCACGTCGGAGAAATCGGGAAGGTCCATGTCCAATGGTCAGCAGTCTATCCATCGCTACCGGCCGCAGACGGCCGGCTCGACGGCGGCTGGGGCTGTCGAACATCGTGCTGCTGTGGAAGGGGTTGTTGGGCCCAGTGATACGGGTGCGGGAGGGCCCGGGTTGATGAATGCTCCTCCTTCGTTGAAGGGCGGGTTTGTGGAGGATTTGGACTATGTGAATGCCGTGAGGGCGTGGTCGAGGTTTCGTTTTATCAGGGCTGGCTGGTTTAGTGTTGATGAGGCCATGGGATATATTGCATAGTAAGTGGGCGGAGGGAATATCCCATATATATCCATTGTTATATATATTTTGCTTTGTTAACTTCTTTTTCTTCTTCTTTTAAATAGCTATTATGAGCATCTCGCGCCGTTGAGTCCCATCGTTATACCAAACTACAACGCGCCGGCAACCCATTTAACCCTACTAACGGAAGAGCCCGTCCTGACCGTCACCATGCTCACCATCGCCTCCCGCCACATGCCGTTAACAGGCAACGGCGCCAATTCCCGCGCCCACTCCATCCACGAGAAACTCTGGTCCTATCTCCGCGGCATGATCGAACGCTTATTCTGGGGCCAAGAGAAGTTCGACGGTGGCACGCTACCCTCCCAAATGCCCAAATTCTCCTTCGCCCCTGGCCAATCGAATGCAAGCAGCGGCCATCTGCGATCGCTGGGTACTATCGAGGCTCTCCTGCTCTTGACCGACTGGCACCCGCGCGCCTTGCATTTCCCGCCTGGTGATGATGAGAATACCCTCTTGGATATTGACCCGCAGCTCCTCACGCAGATCCAGATGCAGTCTCATGATACCAAGGGGAATATCGATCATGACCACGACCCCACAATGACGGGTAAGGCACAGAGTACCAGCGGCGGCGGCGGCGGTGGTGGTGGTGGTGGCAGTGGTGGCGGCAGCGGCACAGAAGGTCGTCTAGCGTTCTACAAATGGCTCGAACCCGTCTGGCGCTCCGATCGCATGTCCTGGATGCTCCTCAGCACCGCGCAAGCCCTCGCTTTTGAACTCGGTGTCTTCGACCCGAAAAACGACCAGATGTCCAATATTAATAATGCAAACACAGAATCCTCAACCGAGCGCATCCGGAAACGGCGCGTGCGCAAGCTGATTCTAGTTTACATCTCGCAGAGCAGCGGGCGGCTGGGGATCCCATCTATGCTCCCACTGCCACAGTGGGGGATAAACATGGATCCGATATCTTCGGAAGACTCTCGTTTCTTGGACCCCAACGAAGACCGCTCGATTGACCTGATGCAGGATTGCTGGATGGATATTTCGAAGATCATGTATACGAGTAACCAGGTGTTGTTCCAGAGTAAAGAGCAGACGTCGAATTTGATTAAGAGTGGAAGGTACCGAGAGCAGATTGATAAGTTTACGCCGTCGTTGAGGGAATTTAAGATGAAGTTTGATCGGGTTTCTAGTGAGTCTTATTCTGATGTAAATTTGGTATTTTGGTATGTTATGTGAATGAGCGGTGTTGCTAAAATAAACTGCGATTTAATAGTGCCTGCCCATATGCGACATATTCTGGCCATTGAATACGAGTATACCCGTGAGTAAAACTTGCACTTCCGTCTAATAATTATATGCATCCCATACTAATGCGGGGGAAAAAAAAGGATTATATGTCAACTGCCTCGCCCTCCAAGCTGTCGTCGACAGATGGACCACAATGAGCAATGAAGTGCAAAATCCATCGGCAACGGCATCGACACGGCCCAGCTCAGGAACGGGGCCGACAACTTCCTCTACCGCGTCAACCGCAACCGCAACCGCCTCATGGCGCGTCCTCATGGAGCAATACCAGGTCAACGAACCATATATTCAAGAGGTTGTCGACGCCTCACGGCGAATTTTGAAAACTGTCCTGGACGGTCTTGTCCCCGGCGATTCCCTGAAACATGCACCCGTCCGCACTTTTTTCCGAATCCTGTCGGGGATGATATTCATTCTTAAGGTGTGATATGTCGAACTTTCCCCATACATATGCACCTTTGTTAATAATATATAACCGCTGCTAATGTTCGTAATAATAGACCTTCACCCTTGGCGCCAAAGAAGATGAAGTCCGCATCTCCCTAGACCTGCAAGACCGCACCGTTGAGTCACTGCGCACCTGCGTTGTGGACGACGTCCATCTCAGCGTCACCATTGCCGATCTCCTCCAGCTCCTCACCTCCAACATCCGCAACAGATTCCTCCGCTTCGCGCCCCCAGACCGCGGCACGGGCGAATGCAGCAGCCGCGAACGAACACCGCTACTACAATCGCAGCCACAGCCAATAATGTCATCACCAATGTCTACACGACAATCGCCACACCCGCCTGACCACCTCAACCACACCTCATCATCCCAGCAACTCGACCAGAACCAGAATGACTTCCAAAACCCCGCACGCTGGCAGCAACATCAACATCAACTCTCCAACAACACGCCCTTCCACTTTGATGCAAACAGCCACCACCACAGCCATGGCCATAGCCATAGCAACAGTCATAGTCACAGTCACAGCCACCCACCTTCCTCATCAGCCCCCTCAACAACCCACGCAGACCCCCTCGCCAACATCCCCGCCCAACCCCTCAACTCCTCCAACCTAACCGTCTCCTTCATGCCCCCGCCCGCCTCCGTCTACTACAACTACTACGACCCTAGCACCGCCTCGCTAAAGATGGACCTCGACGGCGCTGACCCCAGCACCACCACTGCCAACACCAACACCAACAACAACAACAACAACGCCAACAACAACACCATCGCACCGGAGGTTATCAATAACCATAACAGCCATAACCACAACGGGAACAATGACGGGTCGTCATCGATGGCTAACGGCACTAACGGCAGTAATAATGCAGGCCAATCCGACTGGTTCGCGCTGCCGCTTGATCAGTTCTTCAACAATGCGACGATGGGGGTTGATCAGGGGTTGGGCGGGACGGGGCCGATGGTGGGTGAGTTTGATATGCTTGAGGTGTTGTTGAAGGAGCAGGATGATATGGGAAATGGGTTGTCGTCAGGCGGGTTTCTGTAGATTTCTTTTCTTTAATTTTTTTATTTTTATTTTTGTGTTTGTATTCATGTATTTGTGTATTTGGTGCGGGTTATGTTTTTTTTTTTATTGGGATGGGATGGGATGGGATGGGATGGGAGTTTGATTGGATTGTATTGGATTGGATCAGGTTGGATTGGATTGGGTTGGGTTTAGTGATTTTGTTTGTTGTTTCTGTATATTGATGTTAATGTTGATGTTGATATTGATATTGATCCTTTTTGCTCTTGCTTGTTTATTTTGTAATAAGCAATGCTCATTTTGCAGCTGCAGCGTAGCAGCATGAAGACCTGCAGCCCCTTATTTATTTCCCTCCCTCAGGCTGCTCTCACTGTATTGTTTTTTGTTCATCAAAACTCTATTTGTGTTTTTCTTCCTTCTTGTTCTGTGTTTTCTGATATGTTTTTTTTACGAGGTTTCATCTTGCACTTTGATGATGAATGATGAATGATAGTGCTGCTGATTTTGCAGGTGAGGATCAGTAATTAAGTGATATTCTGACACTTGTATGCATCTATATACATATGTGTGTATATATGTATGCATGTATGTATTGTATCTTTATCTATGTCTATATATATATATATATGTATCCACAACCATTTTTAGTTACTTAGTTCTTAAGATTTGAGATGGAAATTGTCAAGAACTTACAAGTTGTAGTTAGCTTTAAAATTACTCCTGCGCAAAAGAAATTCAAAAAGAATTCAAAAAAATATAATGTAAAATATATATATATTCCCTACTCAGAATTGAAAATATAATAAATTATTGTAAAAAAGTTGAAATATAGAGAAGCTTACAGTGAATGAATGAATGATGTTTGTTTTTTCTTTTTCAAATGGCTCAAGCCTCTTATCATTATTCACTGTAATGAATTGATTGTAAATCTCTACTATACGGAGTAAAAGAGAACTAAATATAAAGTGTATGAGATTACTCTGTATACTAATAGGTTATTGAAACCACATTCATGAATGTTAGAATTTAGAAAATGAAAGAATTATTTATAATGAAAATCTGCAGCTGATGCAGAGACAGTTAAATATATAAAAATTTTTTATGCTTTTATTTAAACAGCATTTATTCTTCATCAACTACTGAACAAACAATGTGGTAACATAGCATTGAAATTACTTGATTTCTCCCTAGCTATCTGAGACAAAGATTCAGACATAAGCACTTCACCAGCAAACATGGACTCAGACCCATTCACTTCCGAAGGTGTGTATTTATTGTTGGGCTTTAGTATCTGCCTCCCTACTCTTTTATCTCAAGGATAGTTTTGATAACCACCAAACAGATGGCTACGGACAAGTGGTCTTTGCTGGATTCATCCCCGAATTTCCCAAAATCATCCGCCTCGATGAACACAGAGTGTTAAAATCCGCAATCACTGACAGCACTGAAACTGAAGCTATGGAATTTATCGCTGCCAACACCACAATCCCAGTCCCGAAAGTCTATGAGACTAGATGGTCCGGTAGTAGGACCAAGTCTTCCCAAATAGTCATGGAATATATACCCGGTGAATCACTTGACGAAGCGTGGGGGAAGCTCACGCACGACCAGAGAATGTCCATCTGCCACCAACTCCGCGATTATCTCTCCCAGCTTCAAAGATTGAAAAGCAAGACGAACCGTATTGAGGCCGCGAATGGTGGTCCGGTAACCGCTGGGCTTCGATTTCCTCGTCAGGGTGGCCCATTCGACTCTGAGAAAGAGTTTAACGACTTCCTTGTTGGCAAAAAGGGAAATGAATTTCCATCTACTTTCAGGCGCTACGCAAGAGCCGGGATGTTGGATGACCATGATATCCATTTTGCACACGGTGATTTCTCGCCGCGCAATATCATGGTCAATGAAAATGGTGAGGTCACGGCTGTTTTGGACTGGGATAGAGCAGGCTGGTACCCTGAGTATTGGGACCAGAATAGGATGCTTTCCGAAAACCCTGGGATACGAGATTATTATCCTTATCTTGAACATATTATCCCCTTCAAGTACGTGCAGGAGGTTATAGCAATGGGATATCTATTACGCATTTCAGCTGATGGGTAGGCGATGTCATATGAAGTACTGCCACTCTATTAAGGACTATATATTTAAGTGCAGTGTTTCAGCTTGAAAAAATAGCTGATCCAAGAAACGAGGATGTGAGAGAAAGTCAGTGAGAGAGAACAGCTAAATATACAAACCACATTATTGTGCTTTATCTCCATACATTTTTTAAAATGCACATACATGAAGCATCAGAAATCCGAACTTTCATGTCTTAAGTGGCGCAACCTAGCCTGATCAGTGAATATTCATATTGAATGCCTGATGGCTTCATTTTTTCATGTTGTTTATGAGCAATACCCTAAATTTTCTATTAAGGATGCCAGCTGAGCGCTTAACATAGCAATCAAGGTTCAGGTATCTTATCATGGCCTTAAACCATTCGTTCTTGATTTCCCATGCAACAGCTTGATGGAGCCTGGCCCATTTTCCATCTTGAGTAGTTTAAACAATGTGAGGTTCCCCTAAAAATGCTTGGCTCATATTGAAAAGAACAAAGATGCATCCAAAACTCCAACATCAGGCCCATTCTAGAACTGGATATGTAGAAGAAAAGAAGAAAAAAAGCCATTTCCTCTAACTTCTGCATGACATGTCCTTGCTACATTCAACCTCCCGTCAATTTTCCAGCTTCCGCTTATTATCTGGGCTGGGCCCTGCACCAAACTATCTGTTCTGGTTAGCATGTTTGCATCATGGTCGAAGGAGGTCGTTGCAGCGCCCTCCTCAAGAGCCAAAGGTGTTTCCCAGTACTGGATTTGACACAATAGACCCGTCGATACTGGTAGAAGAAGAGTCCATGCGAAATTATAGGCCACAGAAATTCCACCCGGTGCATATCGGCCAGGTTTTCCAAGAACGATATCAGGTCGTGGGCAAACTTGGCTATGGCGTGAGTTCCACTGTCTGGCTATGTCGTGATTTACTGTAAGTAACACATTTAATTTATTTGTACACGTACATATATACATACATACATCAATGGACCCTGACAATAATGGCCCACGCTGACGACGATGCGCTCTTTTTATCTTACACTAGAGACCATGAATATATTACTTTGAAGATATATGTCAACAGCGCAAGGACACACCATGAGCTGCCAATCTACAAGCATCTGGATGCAATCCAGTCAGACCATGCCGGCCGCCGGTGTCTCCATTTGCTGCATGATTCTTTCAAAGTTGATGGGCCTGATGGGCAGCACATTTGCCTCCTCCATCAACCCCTCGGAAGGAGCCTGCATGAGATGAAGAGGCGCGCGCGGGGAAGGATTAGCAAAGATGTCCTGCGACCTTGCATGCGGCAAGTTTTTGCTGCTGTGGACTATTTGCATAAGGATGCGCGAGTTATTCACACTGGCGAGTTTGTTTCTAGAGGATCTTGTCTAATATATTTTGTTTGTTTCCGCTCTGGCTAAATAACCAACTTTTACTTAGATCTACAGCCAAGCAATATCCTGAATGGGAATTCATGATAAGGCCGTGCTCGCCGAAATTGAACAGGATGAATTCGAGAGTCCGGTACCTCGAAAGGCGGGAGTGGATGGTCGCACTATCTACCTCTCCAGACCACTTCCTTTCTCTTTTGGCGTTCCAGTTCTTTGTGATCTGGGCGAAGCGAGGCTGGGAGATGAAGAACATTATGTAGGATGATATCATGCTAAATACATACAGGGCCCCAGAGGTAATCTTGGGCATGAAATGGGGGTATAAAGTTGATATCTGGAATGTTGCTATGGTGGTAAGAGCTTTTGAACTACTCCTAAAACTCTCAACCGTTTCCACACACATCTAACGGATATATATTAAGGTTGGTATCTTGAGCACGATTATTTATCCCATGCAAAAGATCCCAATGGCGAGTATGACAAGGACGCATACCGCCTTGTCCAGATAATAGCTGTGTTAGGCCCGCCACCAGTTGATTTTCTCAAACGAGAGAACAAATCCCCGAAGTATTGGGATGTAGATGGTTTGTACGACCGAGTTAACTCCTATCTTCTTTCTATTTCTTCTTACTATCAGTTCAACCCTGTTAACCGAATCATTTAGGAAACCGGAGAGGACTTGCGCCAATACCCGATATAATAAGCCTTGAGAAACTTGAACCGCGACTCGAAGGTGAGATAAAGAGGGGTTCCTGAACTTTGTGAGGCAGATGCTTCGTTGGGTACCTGAAGAGCGACCGACAGGAGAGGAAGTTATATTTGACCCCTGGCTGATGGAGGGTCTGATCGACCCCAGCGACAGTTATAAACAGGGAAAGAAAAAGTCACTTGTTATAGGATTGCTCCTGAATGGAACTGTCACTCGCTCAATAGTTAATTCGATATATGGTACATACGATGCTACTTTCCTGAATAAATAGTTAATTACATGCTTTCAAATTTGGGCCGCGTATCCTGAATTCTTGGTATCTCGCAATAAAATCAAATCCTATCCGAAACAGCGCCTAAACGAATCAACTGCAAAAGAACAATAAGAACAAAATAGAAAAGCAAATTAATATAAAGTGCAATTTACCTTGGTATAATATAAAACAGCTAGCCAACTCAATACCGAAACCCAATCCCATAGATATTGAAACCCCATTTATACGTTCCCTTCCGTATATATATTACTTCTCCTAAATTCTTCCTCAAATTTCCTGAACATCCAGTCCCCAAATCTCCCAATGCTTCAGCACGTCCCACCCCGCCCGCTTCACCCGACGCCGGTAAAGCACATCTCCATCTCCAGTCCGCCCCTTGAGGTTAATGCAATTTACTACGTCCCCCATGGCACCGTTCGATACACGCTTGTCCCTGCCACTGTAAGTGAAAGAGTGGCTGGATTGGGATGGAGGAGGAGGTTGCGTTAGGGATGCATTGACCGAGGTGGGGGGAGGGTTGGGGCTATAGCCTTGGGCCTGGGCTTGGGCTTGGGAGTCGGCGGGAGGGGTGGCGGCTGTTGCCATTGTAGAGACAGAGGAGGCTCGGGATGGGGTGTTTGGGAATTGTTGATTTGTGGTTATTGTCGAGGTTGAGATTATTGGAGGAGGGGGTGAGAACGCATTTTGGTTGCTATTGATATTGGTATTGATATTGGTATCGGTATTGTTATTGTTATTATCGCCATTGGGATCGTTACTATCTGATCGCTGTTTCCGCTTTCCCAGCGAGGATGAAGAAGCAGGCCACACATTAAATGCCTGCTCGTGTCGCAGTTCTGGCATCGAGGATTTAACCCCCCGCGGCTGATCCGTTGAAAGATTATCCGCCGCAGGATGGTATTTCAATGTAATTGCATTCTCGTCTGCCAAATGAAATGCTTGGGTGGCCTTGGAAACAGGAATTGTATATAATTCGCCCAACTCCCACGCTTTCCAGCCAAGGCCGATTATTTTTAGCGTTCCAAATAACTCCATGTCCGCGAGTGACGCGCCCATTGCTTCATTGTGGATGTGGTCATCCATATCAACCACTTCAGCGATGGTGCGTGGATTAATTTCTGGCGGTTGTCGTACATTGCCATCAACAGCTCCATTTGAGGGTGATAGATGGGCATCATTTGGGTCTGAAGCGGAGTAAGGAGTCGGGATAAGGAGTCGGAGAGCAACAAGTTTCCGCAAAAATGGGAGTAGTAAGCTGAGAGTATCCATGCTGGACATCTCAGTTGCTAGAGCAAACTGTTCCAAGTCCGGGCACGCGCGCACAAGACGCGCAATTAGGTGTGGAGTTAGAGTCCATCGGGAAGGGAGGAGGAGGTGTCGGAGCTTGGACCCAAGGCCAGATGTTAATGCTTGTAGAAATTGGTCGCGGAGGTGGGGTGGAAAATTAGATGCGGTCTGCGGTGATTGAGGTCTGAAATTGATGATATGCGCCATAGAGTTGGGGGGCCCGTCGTGAGCTGAGACTGATCTCCCCCGTCCAGCAGACGAAGAATCCGGCGTCAGAATCGTGGAGGACTCTGAGGATAGATTTCTAGGACTGTTGATGTAATCCCCTGGGTTTCGGATGCCATTTACCAAATATAGCTTTTCCAAATCGGGGCAAGTGGCCAAGAACTCGCAACCTCTTTTGTCCATACGATCAAGTCGCATAGACTTTATATTCAGCGAGAAATTCGGCGTCGGCCAGCTGTAATCCACGAAGGACATAGTATCAGCCCTAGCCCCAGTAGGCGCAGTTAACATAGTAAGGTCTTCTAGCACGGAATAATCAAGGCCACCCATGATTTCCTCCCTATGAAGTGAGTATAGATTATGAAAAGCAATCGTTTTGAGCTTCAGTGGCGATTTGGCAGCAATGCACTTGCGAAAATAGTCAGAGAGGAAGACGCTCGCTTCCTGCGCCTCCCGCATCCGGGGAGACCAGTGTAGCCTCAACTCCCGCAGCTTTTTGCTTTGATGAAGTAAAGTAGATATGTCATCGGGGTAGCAGAGGGGATCGATATCGGTGATCTTGAGAGAACGCAGATGTGGCATCGCAGGAAGAACAGTAGTTGGCCGAGGGTGCCGACTCGATGGAAATCGCAGTGTCAAAGACTTCAGCTTAGGCAGCTGAACAAGACCCTGATAAACCGTCTCCAACATTTTCGTATTAAGCTCCCAGCTATTTTCCCCAACCACACAAACATATGTAAATCCCAATCAGCACCTGTATTTCCCCTACTCCTCATCTTAGCGTTCATCCTGGGAGAGCTGCATACCTAACCGATTCCAAACCAGGCATCTTATCCACGGCCGCCCTCACCACAATATTCAGCATCATTGACGAATCCGGCACTCTCCCAACTCTCGCATGCTCCTCCAACTCATTCTCCCTCCATTCACCCCGCAGCGTCAGAGACCGGACCAATCCACCCACGTTTCGAGTCACCACCGCATTGAGGGCCATGGAGAATGGGCTAGCACTACCGCATCCCTCGACAAATTCGTCGCGGTACCGGATCTTATCATACGAAGTGAGAGTAAAGTCTCTGTAGAGCTGTGGGAGAGCCATGTAGTTCAACACGCGACATGTGCGGCAGAGACGGGCGAGGTCTGCAACATCGTCCAGCTACGGGCGGGGAGAAGAAGGAGATTTCCAGGTTTAGCAATAGGTCTCGGGCAAGAAAGAGAGGGGAGAGGGGTTTTCAAGCAAAGGACAGCGGTATATAGGCACTTACATGCGCCACGAGCATGGCGACGATGTTCAAAGGCAGAGTCATGAGCCCAGGACGCTGGCGGGCAAGGGCAAGGTCACCCCCAGCAGCTGCAAACATATTTGTGTGGACGTTTGACATTTTCCGCTGTCGACGGAGTTCATGGAGATGGGATTCGGTCGGTCGGTAGGGAGGGATGACGTGTACCAAATCCCGTATTCTCACTTACAGTTGGAGGAAGTGGTGGGAGGTGGTGGTTGTTGTTGTGGTTCGTTGATGGGCGAATTGCATGGTTTGGGTACTGAGCGTTGGAGGGTTGGCCGGATTTTTGAGGTGGTCGGATCTGAAGGCTGAATGAAGAGAACGACGAATAGAATAGGGAGCTCGGAAAACCTTAGGACTTTCTAATGACAGGGATCGCGGTCAGCTGGGATCACGACCGTTATTTTTTATCTGATAGAGCTAGCACAAGGCGCTCGTTTTCGGGAGCTGGATGTCGGTTTGTGTTGAACAGTTACTTATCCCCGCAGAAGAATTGTAAAATTTCGAATGCTTGGAAACAATATAGAATTTCCAATTTTCAGTTTATATATCCAAGAAAAAACGCTGGCTTTAAATACTAGATGTAACATGTATATATATATATATATTATATATCCAAAAATACCCCAAATGGCCCAAGAAAGGTAAATAAATGATAAAAAAATGTCTATCCAAAAGTATACAGCAAGGTCCAGTCCTCGACCCAATCCTTAAAACAAGAAGTAAAACAAAACACCACCGGTTCCTATATAAACCATACATATATACGCCCGTGGCCGTAAAGGTTTGTCCACCCCCCAAAAAAAACGAAAACTCCACGCTAAAGGTGCGAAAGCAGACAAAGTATCAACAGAAAAATCTCTCCAACCGTCAGAAGTAGTAAACCCAAAAGAAAGGGGAAATTTCAAGCCACTGGCCATTAAGGATAGGCTATATTTTAGCTTAATTGGTATTTTTTATTCTTACCCTCCCAAAAAATTCCCACATGGGACAGAGTCTCAATGTCAGTGCTGCGCTTCAAGATCTGGATCGCTAGGATCTCGATCTTTATCTCGATCGTGACCAGTGCTCGAAAAGGAAATATGCCGACGATGAGTTGCGGGACTGGCCGACGACGACGACGGTGGCACTGGCTCCGTCGGAGTAGTCGTATGAGTATGCTTTTCATCATCTAGTGGTGGTCTTGAAACAGAAGGGGCACGCTGAGAGGCAGAGGCAGAGGCAGAGGCAGAGGCAGAATCAGAATCAGAATCATCAGAAGAAGACGACGACGATGAAGGCGACACCGCCCGGACAACCTGACTTATCGCATCCTCCTCCTCTCTCAGTATGGGCACTTCAAGCCCCAAAAAGGACCGCCGCCCGAGTCCACCACCCCAGTCGTACACATGAGCTAAATAATCCGACCGATGTCCCTGTGCTGAAGATGTTGAATTTGGAGAAGCGCGATCTGCCGGGATAGACGACGATAATGTCGTATCGAATACCACTGTAGCGGTGGGCCTACCACGCTCGTTCAAATCTCTAGCCCGAGGTGTGTCTGTCATTGTTCTGGGTCGAGGCGAGACACCATCTGCCGTGGATGACCTGTCGAACGGCTCGTTTCTTCGCTCACTGATCAAATCTCCAGCCTGAGATGATGGCTCCGCGGTAGGTCGCGACCACGTCCTTGATGATCGCGATTGTGCTGGGATTACCATGACTGGGATGTCAGAATTGCTTGGTTGCATATTGTGTTGGTTTTCAGTTACTGTTTCTTGTTCTCCATCTCCGAGTCTACCTGGTGACTGCACCCGGGAACCTCTTGTTGGTGCAGGGATAACGGTTATGGGTAGTGGTGCTTCAGGGTCTTGTTGCTCGCGAGACAATTTAATTTTATCCCAAGGGCGGTAGGTAAGGATTGTGTCGAGCCTGGATTTAAAATTCCACGCGCTGTCCTTCGCACCACCATCGTTTGCGGACCCAGTGGTGCGGGAATCTGGCGAAGCTTGCTTCACTTTTGCCTGGGCTGTTGCTACTTGCGTTGGTGGAGACGCGCGTCGTTTCTTAAACGGATTATTTAGCACTATCCACCCGACTCCCGAGTTCATTACCGGTATTGGCGGGGAATAATTATAGAGGTCTCTACTAATAATTGGTGGGTTAGCGGGGGTCGGAAGCTCCTTTGAACTTTCTTCCTCTGGCGCATAATTAATTCCGGCTGAGGTGAGGCTGCCCACGGAATGGTAGCGGACCCGATATACTGTACTTGCAGCACTAATGGTATCTGTTCGGCTGATCGGGGTTGTTGTATTTGGGGGGGGTGTGGGATGGACATCATCACTAGCACCAGTGGACATCCCGTTTTGTGCTGTGGTTGCTGTCGTCCCTGCCCGCCCGGTCCTTCTTTGAGCTTGGGGTAAGCGACTCTGGAATGTGACTCGCGTCCTCAACGGTCGATGAGTTAGACCTATAACGCCTCCCCAGCCTGAACCGGAGCCTGCACCTCCTCCGCCATCATATTTATCGTTGTGTGGACCAGGCCAATCGACCTCTTGGGACGGAGTAACCTCTAGCATTTCGTCGCCATCAAAGATCTCTCGCCCTAGAATCCCGTCTTTCCTTTCGTCTCTTTCCAGTGCCTCTATTCGTTCGACCCACTCCCAAACCACCACACTCGCTGCTGCTGCTCCAACCCAGCGAATATATTCACCCCAGCCGGCAACGTTAGGTTTCGAAAGATCCAAGACGAAAAAAACAATAGGTATAACAACTGAAACGAGAGATAACAGAGCCACCAGGCAAATATTGCGCATTTTGGGGTGGAAGAAGGCAAATCGATGTTTAGAGAGGCCATAAAAAATGACCCAGGCTGCGTACAGCAAACTCAAAGATAGATCAAACAGGTAGTTGAGAGCTGGTATCGCTTCAACAATATTCCTCGGTCGACTTGTATTGGGAGTGCGGTTGATGAAACTGTTGAGAATGCTAAATATCACATCTAGAACGATTAATGCAAAACCCGTCCACTTAATGATTACTTTCTCCTTATGGCGGGGAAACAAGCGAATCAAAGTCTGGACCTGTGCCAGCCACAGAAAAGTGCTCGAAATAACGCGGACGATACGAATCTCAACTCCGCCAATGACTTCGGTCGTCAGTGCGCTCGAGTCCATATATCCACGGTCATATTGGTGTTTGGCAACTCGGAAGGAGTCCGCCGTCGCAATGCTGAGGGATATTGCAGTTGTGAGAGCAGCGACTTTCTGTAGCCACGGACGGCCGCCAACCCCGATTACGGACGAACTTCCATACGAGCCACTTAACCGCCCCCGCCGGCCCAGGAAGCTCCCGCCACCACGACCACCTATGAAGAATGTGCGCGGGGTTATGAATAGGATGATGACAAGGAGGTAACTGATAACGGTGGCAGTGGCGATGGCGTACATTTGAGGAGAGGTGGAGGCGTAGAAAGGTTCATCTATGTCGGCAATTGACGTTGGACTGTCGAGGTTGATGATCGGAACACTCGTGCATGCCGGCTTGAAGATAGCATTTTGTGTTAAGGTAATGGTGAAAGTGTCATTGATGATGATGGTCCCTATAAATACAAGAAAAAGGTCATGAGAATCAATACAAGAAGCAATGTCGTCTAAGCTAGTTAAACAGGGAAGATTGATCAACTCCCATTTACCTACCTCCTTTGCCTAATGTGGCAGCAGGGCAAACCGAGTGAGAGCGTTCGGACTCATCGCGAGTCAACAACCACCCTACAAAACTCATCGCGTCCAGTGCCCGCAGTCCGCGGCGTTAAGCTCGAGTGCCATCCACACATCCGGTAGGTATCTTGGTGCAAAAATCTGATCGGAGGGGGGTTAGTGGAAGCGGGAAGATAATCGGTATTCCGCGCTTTATATCCCCTTCAATCCCGTTCAGCACACTGTTATATTCTCAATTTCCGTCTCCACGAAGTATCTCTTATGTCTTTTCAACCCGCCCTGATTCCAAAGCCGTTGGGGCGGACTGGGAGGAGGTTTAAATTGACGACCAACCGCCACGACCCGGTTTGTTTGTACCTCTGTGTCTGTTCGGGGAACACAGGTGCGACTTTGGGTGCCAACCGCTAGAAGGGGCACCGAAAAAAATTAGGCGATACGCTCACGGCCACTAGAAATGAGCGTCTGAGATGGTGAAAATATCGTAGCTAGTCGAAACGGAATAATCTGGTTGGCTCACACGTCTATGCTGGCCATAAGCACCCTCGGAGCAAAAACGAGACACGCAAGGGGAAAAGACCGAAGTGAATTTGTAACACAGAGTCTCCGTAGTTCGTAGCAGGTGTGTGTATACCCTTCTATCCTTGTTCTATTCACAGACCTCTCTCTTTTTCAAGGGCACTTTGGTGGGCAGCAGAGGCGTTGTTCGATAGTGGACGCAGAAGTAGAAAAGTTGAAGTCTTGTTGATGTCGTTGTTCTAGTCCCGAACAGGCGGTTGTGGATTCTGCGGCTCTTAGTGTTTAGTCAGCCTGTCATGGCTCGCCAAGAATCGCCAAGTTGGGTATCATGCGTCACATGAACAATATATTGAACCAATAAAATCGCTTGAAACGACTTAGTCAGTGGATCTTTGATTATTTAAAGTTTGCAAAGCTTATAATGCCAAGAGATTACGCCAAGACTCTTGGGGGTGTTTAAAACATTTTAAATGAGGTGGGGCCTGAGAAGATACTAGTACATATGTAGTTGAGGATGATAATGATGATTTTTAAAATATATTAAATAAAACTATTATACATATTTTCCATGTGACCAAGAAGAAGAAGAAGAAGAAGAAGAAGAGGAGGAGGAGGCAAAACGAACAGTGTCTTTAGTCCCATAGTAGAGACAATGGGAAAGAAATATCCGTTGGATAAAACCATGCATGCATCAATGGCAAACCAAGCAAAGATATAGAGTGGATATCTTTGGATCCCCGTATTTACATACAATAAAGGGGTTAGCAGTATATAATATATTGCCTTTCGTTGTCTCCATCCATGAAATACGCAATGGGATATGTAATGTACTGTACGTACTGGGGTCTTGCGTTATAGCAAAAGAAAAAAAGGGGCCAGAAGCCGATGATTGTAAAGGGTGATTTCAATATATAAAAGTAAAGAAAATGGCGAAGGTTAAAGATAAATAAAACGGAAAATAAATAAATTATATTCAGTGCCAGAATGGATCCGTGGCTAATACTCAGCCCGATTCAGGGGTTGAAGCTAATTCTTATACAATACATAGACAAAGAAAGCCTAAAGGAACAAGATTTTTTAAAATAAAATTGATAATAAAAAGGAGAGCATAATAATTTGTCGACAAGTTTCTGAATACAGTAAGAGGGTATCTGATTGCGGCTAATAAATAAATTCGACTCGCGTTTCGTCCAATCATGTGAGATGGGCAATATATGGATGCGCCGAATGGTGCTCTGTAGTATAGAAATCTCAGGTGACAAGGAATAAACAATAGAAAGAAAATTGGCCGTTAGCTATATAACCCTTTTGGTTCCTTATGCTGGCCTCGTGGCCTTGCATGGCCCAAAAAAAAAAGGGACAATCCATGTCGTGATTTCAAGTGGTATTTGTTTACATTTCTGAGTCTTCAGTGTAAATTATAAAGCCCTTCCAGACATGAAATGCCAGTTGTAAGTAAGTTCCTTTTATCAGTATCTAGTTATAGCCTGCAAAGTCCCAAGCCCTCTTTTCAGTAAGAAATACACAACTCGAGGTTTTGAACGGACATTCCAACAAATGATGTGAAACCTCCTTGCACGTACGCGTCAAGAACAGACTTTTGGAATGGATCTATTTTCAACGCTAGCCCGGCGCAGATAGATGCTTTTGGTGGGAATTTGCCGGTTGAGGTTATTCTCGCACCAAAGAGGCAAAGACTGAATCAGGTTCTTGTACGGTTTAGTTCGGGCTTTTATTTTTTCTATCACTAGAAACCTCAACTTCTTGGCGGCGGTTAGGCTTACTAGCCGCCCACGGCACTAAATTTAGATAAAATAAGCGCCAGCCACGAACAACAATCCACACCGTTACAAACAAGACGACAACAACAACTATAGTTACCTTAATGCGATGAATGATGTTTCTATACGGAGTAGTTACATTGACTTATGATAAAACTAGAAATCTCAAAGGGAAAAACAAAAACAAAAACCAGAACGAAGCGAAAGCGAAAGCGAAAACGAAAAACGAAAGCGAAATTCAAGTCGTTATACCCAACTTAATCGTTGGAAGTTCCGCCATATGCAACCTCGCACCTCCATATGGCACTAATTTGACTTCAAACGGCTCCCCAATACATTCCCGCTGCCCTACTAATGGCGGATCCGGAGCATAGCCTTGCTCCTTCGGCTCCGTCAACTCCCACTTAATCTCACACACCATCGCAGTAATCGAAGTCGGTGTTTCCTTTTCAACCCAGAGCGGGTTCGGTAGCCGACTAGTGTTGGGTGTCGTACCGTCCACAGCACCAGTGGGCATACCGTGGAAGCGGAGCGTCGATGGATCAATCGCCAGCCCCCATTTCGAGGTTGGTGTCATCGTGTACTCTTGCACGTTGTTCGGGGCGCCGGGGTAATTGGTCTTGACGCTGTTGACGTGTGCGCCGATGGGGAGGGAATAAAGTAGCGCGCCGTGGTGAATTGCGACGGTGTCGTTAGCACGGTGCTCTATGCGGATTGCAGTAGCAAATGAGACCATGACCACATGTTTCCCGGACTTTATATCGACATCGTGCATGCCAGTCGCTGGGTTTGGCTTTAAAGAAGAGCTCGCAGCGCCATCGGTGGATGTCGAGGACTCGGCGTTGTTAGCCCACAAGGGGACCCTGAAGGATAATGTAAAAGGCCCTGCTGCGTCGATCTTGTAGTACAATACATTGTCGAATGGGTAGTTGGTTTCGCATTTGATATGAACCTTGGTCCCTGAATTTGTTGTGGTTTGCACCTCAGCTGGGCCGAGCAGCGCATGCGCGATGCCATTGGCGCCGTTGCGCACGAACATGCTGGATACGAACTTGGGATATCCTTGATGGTGGTTGACAGTGCAGCAGGGGTAATTAGGCTCGAGGCCGAAGGTTTGCGCTCGGGATCCAACATTAAACCACGGCGAATGCTTGACTTCGTGAGAGACGGGTTGGTTGATCTGAGCTATATACTGATGAGCCCACCAGTCCGGGGTCACCATGACCGGAAGCGCGTTGAAGGCTGCTAATTCGCATCGATCTGCAAAGTCCCGATCCCCGATTGACTGGTAGAGATAACTGAGCGAATACATGGTCTCGACAACAGAGCATAGCTCCGTCCCTCGCGCAGGGCTCAGGCCTACGAGTCGTTCGTCCGCAATGATCCCCCCCGACGGGCCACCATGATAAACGAACGTCCAATTGACACCTCTCCGAGCAGACTCTAGCAGAGTGTCATCGTGTGTAAACCTCCTGATAACCGCACCAGCCTTTAAGCCCTGTCCAGCATTAACACCATGCACGAAATGGTATAACTTGTCAGTGTCTTTTCGCGGCACCGTATCAAGATCCACCTTAATATAGTTTTCCTCGGAAAACCACCAAGACCAGTCGTGCCCTCCCTTCTTGAAAAATCCCATACATGCAAACAATTTGCCGGCACTCTCCCTGGGGTTGTTTTCATAAAGCCACTGCAGGGCTAATATCATATCCGCCGCCCGAGATCGGCCCCATTGCTCGTTGAAATCATCACCTTTGTGCCAAACCAGTCCCTGGAGATTGTCAGACAACATCGAATGCATCAAGTCAACAAATTTATGCATCGCATTCAAAATCCTTTCCGCATCAGGAGTGCCAGCCTGCGCTTCTACCATCTGCGCCAAGCCCAAGAAGATAGGATACCTAGCCCAAAAGTTCCTTCGGGGTACTGTAGTTTCGGGCCCCAACCAGCCATCCGGCTGTTGATGGGTGAGTATGTAGTCTGCGGCTGTCCGGACCTGCTCGAGCAGCCGTTTATCGCGAGTCTGGTAGGCGAGCGGAACCAGTCCGTTGAACCAGTAGGGCATAGCCTCGTTGAGATTGCTGTAATCGCGGGTTCCACCCAGCCAGGGATTGTCACGGACAATTTGGTAAAATTCAAACTCGTGGCCGGCAAGGCCGTTAGCCATCAGCATCAACTGATCACTTAGCCAGCCTAGCGGCTTGATTGCACCTAACGGGAGCGGTTCGAACACGAAGGGTAGTAGACCTGTAAAAATGATTAATAAGGAATAAATCTGAAGAGCCTATAATCAGAAAAGGCATACCGCGTGTTTCGTTTTGATTTGCTAAATCATCATCACCATCCATGACGATTATTCTCTGTCCCTGAGATCTGGCGTTGTCGAGACTCATCCTGTTATCTTCCCCAGTTACCAAGCGAGAAAACACAAGGAGAAGGACATGGAGTATGTATAGATATTTGCAGAATGGGAAAGTCATGTTGCCGCTCTTCCTCTCTTCGCTGCTTCTTCTTCTTCTTCTTCTTCTTCTTCTTCCCTTGTCTTGCTTGATTGAAATTGGAGCTTAGATGGTTTCAGTTTACCTTTGCCGATTTAGCCTATGCCCAGCTGCTGGAGGGGGGAAGAGGGCGTCGACGAGGCGGGGGGTTAAGTAGTACTAGTATGTATCAAAATGGCACAGAAGATATAGTTAACTGATAAATAAGCATTCACCAGACTGACTCTACTGAGCCCATCGCAGTTATCCCATCGTCTGATCTGGTCTGGGGAAAGAAAGAGTTGCGGGGAACAACCTAATAGTGATTGATAATAATAAATAAATAGACCCGGCTTGGTAGTTATTTATTATCTTGGTAACTAGTAGTTAGTTACTTGGCATACTTCAGCCATCAGGAGACCCGTGCTGTATCATGTAACTAGCATGTCAAGTGAGCCCTTGCATGCATTTGCTTGTTCAAATGCCTGGCAATATCTAGTGGATATAAGCTGGAGGGTTTAAAGAATAATTAATGATCCTGATCATGCGATTATCCGAGGTTAAAACATTTTAAACTACTATTTACATCCATGGATCCTTCATGCTTTCAGCTTCCATTTCCTGTAGGTTTGTTTGATGGTCCATATTGTTGTATTTATATATATACACACAAAGGTTTAGATGCAGTAACTAGTTATAACTTATAGCTGGATGCATTTGAAGAGGTTATCCTGATGACCTGAACAATGTAACTAAATTTCCACTACAGAGCCTAGACTCAAGAAACAACAACCTTGAAAGCTTGCATTGAATAGTATGTAATATGTATGGGGTCATTCTGACCCAAGAATAACAACAATTAATTATATAGCAGTGCTGTCTTGTGCTGAACTGGTTCGGCCTGATTCATCCCATGGTTCAAATTTTCATCATTCTACATCATCAGGCTCTGCTAATTGCAGGCATTGGAGTGTTAGCCAGTGCATAGAACTACTCCGTACTCCGTACTCAGGAGTTAATACCCCGCCCTCTAAATTCGGCAGGAAATCTGCATGTATGTACTGTACAGTACGGAGCTTGTTTGAGGTTTTTCTCCGACAAATTAAGAGGGAGCCAAGGAATGATCCGACTGGTGTTAACTAACTAGTAGTTATTTAGGCTGCCCAGAGCTAGCTTAGCCCATGGTGATATATACGATAGTGGTGACAGCCAAACACTTCAACCTTCCCCATATTAAATCAGATCAAGGCTAAGCGCTGCTCGGTGCTGTTTCGGTATGGGTCGCGATGGCCTTCGTCAGATTCGGTCTGCCTGCGACCGGTGCCATCTGCAGAAACTTCGATGCGAGAGACAGCAAGGCGAGGAGAGCTGTTTAAGATGCACTCGGACTGATGCCTCGTGTATTTACAGCGTACGGCAACGACGGACTGTTCTTCGACCACCTCGTCATCGTTCAAAACAGCAAAGAGTCAATAGAAATGACGATGAAGATGGAGATGGAGGTGGCAGCGGTGGCTTAAGTTGTCAAGTCGAAGACCCTTTTGGCAGCGCAGTTGTTGAAGACAGTACCCTCTTAGACTGGACAGGTATAATGACTCTATTGTTTCTTATTCTGCTCTAGTTATTTAGTTATACGCGCCTATACCGTTGTCGTGTTAGGAGAAGCTAATATCATATTGCCCAGGGCCTGGTAATACAAACTCGGCATCTTTCGATCTTGCATTCAGCGAATGGCCCGAAATGCACCAGTTGCCTCAAGGAATATCAGTTCAAGAGTGCGATGCTTTTTCACTGCCAAACTTGGACAACAGTCTTGTTGAATCCATCATGACACCCCCAAACCAAGCTTTGATGATGCCCACTCCTCGTTCCAGTGGCCAAACCTTGAAAGATTGGAGCCAAAACATGCCTGGCACTGTGGAGGATAGACCAAACATGACAGTGCAGCACGTTCGAAAGTTGGCAGATTTAAATGTAAAGCTGTGTGAGCATGCCGCAAAATTGCCGCCTGTGTCCACTAAATTTTGCGATATACAAATCTCTCTGGCGAATCGGGTTTTTGAGATTGACGAAACGTTTTGTCTCATCCAAAGCTTGATAGATGTTATAAATGCCATTTATTCACATATCCTGTCATCCGGGAAACAACAACCTGAAGAGACTTCATCCTATCCTTCCTTTCCCCCTTCGTCGACTTTATTATTCTCCCAGAACAACCAAAAAGATCAACCATCCATTCATCACATGAACAAAACAGCGCCTAGCACTCCAAAGAGCCATGTTCCCGACCGAGCCACCTTCCTACTCATTTTGTCCTGCTATGACCGTGTAATGGACATCTACCAGTGCCTCTTTACTCATATTGAGTGCTGTATCCAGCACTTCGCTACTCCTATGAAATCTGAAGCACAAGCCACACAGTTACCAGAACTCATAATCGGATCCTACAAACCTCCCATGGAATCTGCAGTTGCCATGAAAATGTTCCTTTTCCACACCATGGCGCGCCAACTTTTCATGCAATTACAGACTGTTTTGGGGGCACACGAGCCCCAGACCACTGGAGCCGGGAGGACGGGCGGGGGCATGCACAGGAATGGACATGGAGATGGACATGGGACAAACAACAATAGCAACGGGGATGAGATGGGGCCGTTCATGGACGACAGTCACCAAGGTGGAAATATTCCAGGTGGCTACTATGAGGGTGTAGAAGACACACCACCCGACCTTACCGACAAGAATCGTCATGATATATTGTCTCGTGCTTGCGGGATGTCTCAGCAGGTTACTAGCATAGGAAAAATGCTGATGGACATGTCAATAATGTCATAACCTATCAGGCCTCTCGCCCTATCACTATGAGTGGGACCAAGGGGGGCGGGAATCGCCGCCGTGCATTCAATTTTTTTTTTTTTTTGCAACAATAGGGCCGTACTCGCCCATTGTCCACGGCTTAACCTGATAGTTTAGATCAAGAGATGATAAAACGAGGTTGATTCACAGGTACATGTGTACAAAAGACATCCCCTTTTTTGAAGAATCGACGCTCGATTGTAAGGATTCTCTGGCCTAGGATCTACATTTGCTAGATAGATAGAGATTCTAACACGCCATCTTGTTAAAAGTCAAATTAACCACAATATGTTTTTTTGGCACGCTGATGAATCGGTATTCGAAGTAGTTCGGGGGGGCCCAATTGTTCATTGCCGTTACTGCAACAGGAAGACATCAATCGACACGTCAAGGAACTGTATCGTTTTCCGTCCTTCTATCGGCTCGGGATTTTCTTCTCTCGCTTTCATAGTCAGTCTTCACGCCTCTCGTTTGGTTTGCCGTAAAAGGTTACCCTTCCAGCCAAATTAGACATATCTCAACACAAACTCTGATTATCTTAAATCGACTCGGAGACGTTATTATACATCCCGTCGCCCCCATGACATGTTCAAGGGCATAGTGCAGAGCGGACAGCCACAGGAAACATTATTATTGTTCGTTATTCGTTGTTGTGGTAGTTGGTATCAAACGATAAGAGCATCACCGAATGGTAAAAGGTGACATCATCCAAAACTGAAATTGACAAAGTTTACACCACCACTTACTCCTCCCCTTACGAACTGCTACCAACACACGTCGTGGTAATGAGCATCGAGGTATCTGGATATGAGAAGAGGTAAAATGCTCGCCGTCAAATTGTTGCTAACCTCTAAAGGCAACTTAGTTTGAGAACAAGATCGAAACGATTTTGTCAATGCCAAGAACAATATAGAAGCAAGATGTTCAGGTCGGATCTGCGGGTCAGAATTTTTTTTTAATCTCACCCATTCGATATAAACAATCCTCTTTTCCTGCCTTTTCCTGCCTTTTCCTGTCCTTTCGATATTTATTCGAGAAGTTCTGGCTTTTCATCACTAATAATCCCACCAAAAAAGTACTGCTATCAATTTCAAAAAAGACATTTATCAGTGGCCCCCCTTTAAACATATAAACCCTCAATTTTACATCCATTGAACAGAGAAAAGTGGTGCCAAGTGGGCGTTCCTTAAAAGATATTACATTTATTACCCTGTGAACACAAGGAAAGGTGAAGATGGGTTTCAATGGAGGATTTTCCTACGAGGAGCGGCAGATGACGGTGAATGGGGAAACGGAATTCAAGAACGAAAATTCCATGGGAACGATCCACGCAACGGGCGACACTTTGCCTGTGAGTAATAATGAATTATACACCATCAAAGCCATACCCGGCAGAGGATTAGGTTGCTTTGCAGCATCGAAAATTCCGAAAGGCACACGGATAATCCTCGAGGAGCCCCTGTTCACCGTCCCCAGCACGGCGACGAATTTACAGTCTGTGGAAAAGGTCTTTCTCAAAGAGTTAAAGAGCCTGAGTAAGGAGCAACAACATATGTTTTTCTCACTACACAATGCACACAAGGGCAGAGGCAGCCCCGTGATCGGAACCATAAAAACGAATGCAATGCCGTTTGGCGCTCGAGGCGCTGAGGGCGCCATTTTCCCTCGCGCAGCTCGGATTAATCACTCATGCAAACCGAATTCTCAAAACACATGGAATCGTAACCTGGAAAGACTTACGATCCATGCGTTTAAAGATATCGAGGAAGACGAAGAAATCACCATTGCCTACGTCGACGGTACAGAAATATTCGACGCGCGACAGGAATGTTTTGAGGAGGCGTTTGGCTTCAGATGTGAATGTGAGGTTTGCGCGGTTCCTGCGGAAGAGTCGAGGAAGAGGGATCGTCGGCTGGAGGAAATTGCCCGGCTCGATAATGTGTTGGGAGATGGGCGACGGATGATGTCCAAGCCGGAAGATTGCCTTAAAGATGCATATACCCTTTTCCGTATGCTCATTGAAGAAGGCATAGCTGGTTCAAGGATTGCGAGGGTCTACAATGATGCGCTACAGATTTCGATTGCGCATAGTGACCAGGCGAGGGCAAGAGTGTTTGCGCAGAGAGCATATGATGGGAGAGTTCTATTGGAGGGCGACGATAGCCCGGAGACGATGAGATTAAAAGCAATAGCAGAGAATCCGTCTAGCCATGGGTTGTTTGAGGCAACGAAAGCTTGGGAACAATCTGTCAAGGCGATACCGAGAGATCTAAGCGAAGCGGATTTCGAAGATTGGCTATGGAAGCAGAAGTGTTGGAAGGCATAAGATAAGGGATCTGGTTATTTTTTTATTATTGAATGAATGTATGGGGGAATAAAGGAGTTATATATACCACGATTTTAATAGATTCCACCAATTAGATGAAAAGAAAGTTTTTTCGAGAAGATTGCCTTTCTTGGCGTTTTGTGGTAAAAGATTTATAAATTTATAAATTTTTTCGGGAAGGGGCGGGACCATGCCAAGATCCGATTGATAAGATTAGCTTTTTGGCGCATGTTGCGCTAGTCCCAGAATAGAGTGCTGAATTGCTGAGTCATATTGTTAGGGTCTTGGCAGCATCTTACAAGTTTCTGCTTTTGTTGCGACTTCAAACCAGATAACTACCTAGGTACCTACCTACCTACCTAGGTATCTACATATATACATATTGTACGGAGTAGCTTATGAGTGAATACGGCTGTACAAAAGATAAGCATATCAACAAGCTCTGAACTTTTTCCAGGGATCTTCCTCCTTTCTGAACATGCGGACGGACAGAGAGTTGAGTTGCTTTCCCCGAACAATTCTTCGATTTCGTTCCCAAGACAATTGTGGATTAGGATGATCGCAGTCCTCTCTATGAATAATTTCGATTGCTATTAACTACTATTATCAAGTTCAAGGATTGGAGCTTTATCGTGCAGCTAGAATTGATCATACCCCGGAAAATCGCTCCATCGCTAAAGCAAACAGACCTATCCCCGAAAATGTTCCCCTTCAAATGCCTGTCAAATGCTGCCAGGTTTGACTCTACTTCCCGACTCAAGGCGTGTATGATTTAGATCTTTCTTCCAGCCTAACATCAGACGTCACATCATATTGACTCCTCCATTTTCTAGCCTCGAACAGGGCCACCATCGTGTACTAAGTCACTCCAACTAGCCCTGAAATCGCCCCATATGCAATGGTTCCTGCCCTGGCGTTTCCAGCAAGCTGGATCCCGAGTCCTCCGTTGATGATTCCCAGAAGAATGAGAACTCGGCCATGCCAAATATGCATATGGGTCGACGGCCGTGATTTCTGTGACACCATAAACCTGCGATGGTGGACGAAGCCTATGAAGGGCTGAAAAAGTAGTAGAGCAATCACTATGGTGCTGAGAATCGTGAGTGGGTTGTTATGAAGCTATATGCACAAGATTTGAGCCTAGAACCCACCAAGAAATTGAAACACAAATGAGACGGGAAGGATTTTTTTGTCAACATACCCTATCTAATATTTTCCCTACTCGGATACCAGTGGCTAACCCAGCAATTGTGAGAACCCAGCCAACTAGCTGACAAGCAACATGTATCTATACGCTTCGTTTTATCCTTTGAGCTCGCACAAGAAGAGCCCGGAGGGGGAAAACGATCACGAATGCAATACTCATCACTAACCCATGGACTTTGGCGAATTGGGGTACTAGGTGAAGGTCCTGGTATATTACTTTTCCGGACACGGGGCTGGGAAGAAACACTGTACCAAAATGATTGTTAGAAGCCAATTCCAATAGTACCTAATTTACAAGCAGGTGTATCCCATTCCAAGGACGAAAACAAAAAGCGCAGTTGAAGATATTTTGCAAATCATGGTGTCCAAGATTTCGATCGAATCAGATAGAGTAGCTGAGGGAAGAAATCGTGGAACAACCTTTAATTGTGAGACCATCTTCCTATTTATATACAAAATTCGGCCCATTGCATTCCGGCAAACTTATAGACCACATCATATCAGATCAGTTGGCTTAGTGAAAATGGCAATAAGCTTATAGAGATATGGTAGGTTTCGTGAATGTTGCTGAGCTTTCCGCCAATCAGTGTGTCGGAAAACCTGAACACCGAGATTTGCAAGATTTCTGATCAGCCCCTGTCTAGCGAATTCTTCAAATGCACTACCACAGCCATCCAGGAAACGTGGGATTCAAGATAGACATCGCCTCTACCCCGTCCAAAAAAGGGTTGACAGATTGGAAATCCAAGAATCCGAGAAGCCTGTGCATCTTCCCATCACCTCTTACTGTTTACTGAGTATGCTGTCGATTTGACGTAGCTAACATGTTTGAATTGTTACATGTTTCCTAGACTAGCGATCACCAAGCAGTATATATTCGACAGGGGCCAACATGAGTTCTCGCCTCCTGAAGCGAAAGGCATGCGTACCCTGCCGTATACGGAAAGCGAAATGCAACAGGCAATCGCCATGTGCGAATTGTACGTCGTGGCCATTAGAATGCGTTTTCCCTTCGCCATCAGGAAATGCACCCGATCTCAAAAAAAACCAACTAGCGAGTTGAAAGAAGACCAGAGTGTGCCTATAGCCCCGCAGTCCATGGTTGATAGAACGTAGAGAGTGGGTAGCATGCTTCAAGAGTTTACTAGTTTTATCAAGAGTGCCCATTCTATGTCCTTGAGGAGCAACGAATTTGGCCCGCCAAGTGAAGTCTGCACTCAAGACTCCGAGAGGCTGGCGGTTATCGAAGCGATGGCTGGTGATTTCTTCACCAAAATCCAATCAGCCATGCGCACTGTGACCGGAGAAACACCACGTATCTCTTCGGCGACGTCGATGCCATTTGATGATACTATCCAGTTTAATTATGGGCTCTACCAAACCAAAACTGACTCTCTCTTTCCCTACCGTCCCTCGCCGTTCAGTTCGCCCGCAGTTGAGTTAGCTTTCTTGCATCCTTCGTCCCATCAAATTGATATCTGTTGGCAAGCATATTTGAAAAATGTCGACCAGATAATGAAGGTGTTACACACACCTAGCTCAGAAGAGATACTCCAAAAGGCGAAAAGTTCCACGGCTTCCCTTGCAAATGGGCATTATGCTCTTGTATTTACGATCTACTTGTCATCCATCCTCAGCATGACCCCCGAAGACGTCAAAAGCTGTTTCAATACATCGAAGACTGAGGTTCTGACAACCTATGGCGCTGCTACGGAGCTCGCTCTAGCAAGAGCGAATGTTCTTCGGACAGAAGACATCGACACCCTCCAAGCTTTCGTACTGTTTTTGTCCATTAGCATATTGATGAATGAAACAAAGTTCGCGTGGGCATTAACAGGATTGGCGAGGCGACTGATCTGCTCCATGTCGACAAACCTCCCACCATTCGCCAAAGAAATACCGAAACGTCTTTGGTGGCAACTGTGGTATCTCGATCGAAGGGCAGAGGAGGATCATGGAGAAATTCCCAGCTCGTACGACGCAGTAATGAATCCGGAACTTCCACTGAATATCAACGACTCCGACCTTGACCCAAAGATGGTAGAGGGCCCCCGTCAGCATAACGACTGGATAGAGATGTCGTTCTTCCTGATCCGTTCGGAAATTGCGGGAACAAGCCACAAGTTGGTATTTTGTGAGTTGGGTAGATGAAAGGAATAGAGTGATAAGAGGCAGGAGGCCAGGTTAAGCTAAGAGATATTAAAAACCTTTTCAGTTGGTTCTAAGATTTGATTATATTTGGGCGGGATAGTTGGTCTTTCCTGGAGTTGGGTTTGTACATGTACATGTACATACAGATTTGTACCCTACCCCCCGGCATGATAAGGGGCCATTTCCTTATTCATTCCCTTTATTTTCCAACATAGCATGGCATAACTTGTTCACTGCAACAGGGCTAGTGTTTATATGCACATATAAGCAGCTTTCTTTTCTTTGACAGAAACAATCAACTTCAGGAGGTCTGGTAACTCCGAAGCGGCCTGTGCCTAGCATCAGCCAAAGTGTCTGAGCTGATTTCTATTCTCTTACGAAATCCAGACCTCGACTCCAGAAATATTTAATACAGAAAGGTTGAAGGAATGATAAACGAGGGAAGTTCGTTCATATTTGACCATGTTAACGTTCTGGTATTGTTGGAAACTAACCTTTCCCTCAAAATTAGGTTTCGCCTTTCCTGAGCTCTGTGGTATAGCAGATCGAAATATTTCATTTCATCCTCAAATATTTAGTTAGAGTACAATATCCCTCCTTCATTTTCCGTTTCAGAATGCGCATGACTCCAACCATATAACTTGCCCCCGTCTTCCGCTCGTTTATCTCACCCACTCCTTTGGCGATGATGACACTATTCCTCCTTGCAACCCATAGCAAGCACCTTGTTGACACGCACAGACTTCGATACTTTCGAAGCCACATATGCTAGCTGCGCCGTAGCCACCTGGGCATATTTCAGCTTTCGTGAATTGGGCATGGGCAAGGGCGCAAGTGCTGGAGGCGCCACAGCAGCTGCCGTGGTTAACCACAACGCAATCAGAATCATTCGTGCAGGCGTACCGGGCGTCTACTTGGCCGGACCGCTCAAGGCCACCACTAGGGGTTGTAAGGGTATGTGAGCAGATCAATTTTTTTCTTCAATAGAAGATGGGGGTTGAGTACTTGCATACCTTGTAGGTATGGCGACAGCATTGCTGAGAGCGGCCACGGACAAGAAAAGTAATAAAATCGGCTTCATTGTTTTGGCAAAATGATTTGTGATTTTCTTTTGCCTATCGCTGGGTGGTATATTTGTGCTTTGGGGTAATTATTTGGGTCCGTTGAAATCAGATGGATAGGGATGGGGTATATTCTTTTCACAGTACCGCCTAATACTTCTTTTCGGAGTTTCTAATGGAGCTTGGGATTAAATGTGCCAGGTTTTTATAGGGGTATTTATATCTTATCTATGCGGGAAAGGGGAACAACAGCTTTATGATATGCCTACTGCGTACTGTCGAATAGTTAGGTTGGTACTCCGTGCCTGAAGACGGCGTTGGTTGCGAATGCCGGTTTCTGGCGGTATCAAAGGTCCAGAAGGGGGCGTTTACTTTTTTTCTTTTTCTCCATTTCCCTGTCCAGGCAGGCGCCTCTTTTTCCCGCCGTCATCACCCCATATAAGATAACGTTTTCGAAACCTGAAGGGGGTGGGTTCTGCCAAATAAATCACTGGCTCAGAATCACCAGCAATAGCCTCAAGGGTACTCCGTAGTCCATGCAGGGGTTTAAGTGAAAAAAACCTGTTATTCCCCCATCTTCCCCTCTATGGGCTTCATATGAATATATTTTTACTTTTTCTTCAGTGTTCCAGGCTGGATCAGTTGCAAACTTACAACATTTACATATCCAGGTACTAGGCATCGCACCTAGATACCTATGGAGTTGGCAGCTGCTTTAGGCAACCCGTACTCTTTATATAATTGAGTCCCCGCGGAGGCGGCGCACCTAGAGGTCCCATGGCATTGCAATTGTATTCTCAATATATGCATATATATGAATATCAAAAGTATTGAGCTAATACTCATGAAAAATATGCTGATGCATTTACGTCTCTTCGAATTTAAGCTTAAGGCAGCATGGCTCTGAAGACTGTCGTCTAGCGCACGATTCCTTATCTTGAAGTACATACTTTACGGAGTATGGGTTACTTGACTGACCAAGCAAAAGAAATTACAGTTAGCCAACCTTGACTGTTTCTCAAATGATCAGCGAAATGGTATTCTGTTTATGAAGCTGGCTACAAAAGGGGAAAAGTTGCAGAGGCTAAGCAAGTTAAGTTCCAACATAGGGGCGAAGATTGTGTAGACAAGGGAGAATGAGAATTACCTATAGGTATTACCTACCAGTCAGCCCCCGGGTAAGAGAACAAGGGGATATTTGAACCTGACTGCAAAACCAAGGGGAAAGCCGGACACATTGCCTTCCAATTCAATGAGCTTTCATCGTTGAAATTGCATGCATGGCTGTAAGATCCTATCGGATATATACTGTATGAGAAATATTTGCCCTATTTTAATATGCAGGAAGGGATATTCTCGCAGAAAATCAATAACTTTAATCAACGGGGAAGAATGTTTCGCCGGACGCCCACCAACTCAATCCTCAGGACAATCACATGGTGAAGAATACATCTTATCAATGTCTATTTAATATTAAATACTCCAAACACTCCCTACTATTATTACTCGAACTCTTGAGAATCCTTTGCGCTGCGAATCGAAACGCCTAAAACCTACAGTCTGCAGTCAGTGGGGGTAGATAGATACCCCCCTCTGAATTTTAATTGACACGAACAACAAAGCTTTTGGCGGTAATGCTGAAATCATCTGATATAGTAATTTATATTAAATGTTGCCTATAATCAGCGCATTGTATATACGGTTTTGGAGTACAAAACAAGAGTATGTATAAAGCAACTTAAAAAGCGAGAAAGGAGTCCAAAAACAGAGAAGAAATGAAGGCATGTGGATAATGGACTGTAAGTGAATTTCGCACTGCATTGCACTATTATTGCTCCTTTCGAAGGATTTCTCAGGGTCTCTGACGGTTACAGGTTTTCCACATTCACTCAAGTTGAAAGGGGGACGAATATTGTGATAGCGCATGACAGGGGAATAATACGTAGATCGAAATGAAGAGAATGATCAGAGATTGAGCTGCGCCCCGCTTATTGAGCTGATTCTCGCAGCATATCCAGGAAATTCAGGTAGTTGCTCCCTTGGTTTCCTCATGATAGTTTGTTGCAAGCTTCTCCTCGTCCTTAACACCGGCCTGTTCAAGAAGTGCTGCACGGTGGAAGTCAACTTGTGTTTTCCAAGCGGGTGTTCCGATGTACTTGATGCCATTGGGATCTGTGAAGATCAATTCAACTTCCTCGAGAGTCTTTCCAGCCGTCTCAGGGAACATGAAAAAGACATGGACGAACATTGCGGCACAGAAAACGGCGAAGAGAATGTAGGTCCTCCACTCGATATTGACAAAGGCGGGCGGAACGAAGTAACCGAGGGCAAAGTTGAAAGCCCAGTTCGCGGAGGTGGCAAGGGCAACAGCCTTTCCACGAACCCGTAGAGGGAACAGCTCTGGTGGATAAATCCAGGAAACAGGGCCCCAGGTTGGAGCGAACGAGGCGACGAACAGGTACGAGCATGCGATGACAGCCTTACTAGGGGGCCCACTGATCAGCCAGGATTGAGCTTCGACAGCTCTATCTGCTGGCGCAGGATGTCCATAACTTGCAAGGAGACCGGCGTTGATAAAGAGCCAGAGCATCATGAAGAAGGCACCGACTAAAAGGGTGGGACGGCGACCCCAGCGGTCAACCCACAGGAGCGCGGGAATTGTCATCACGACGTTGATGACATATTGGATACTGCTCGAAACCATCAGGGTGTCTCCTGTGAGACCAGCCATTCCGAAGACATATCTAAAAGGATGATTAGCCAAACCACGATCAACAGCAAAAGCAGAAGGAAGGGTGCTGACTAACGTGATATAATACATCATAACATTCATACCAGTCAACTGACTCCAAATCTGGGTGAATACGCCAACATGAGTGCGGTTGATCATGTTGGGTTTAAGCAGTTCAAGATAGGTCACATCAGCATTTCGTCGTTCGAATTCGCACATCTCCTTGATCTCTTCGTATTCGCGTTGCACGAATGGGGAGTTTGGATCGCCATTGCCGTGCACCAGGGTCAACACCGCAAGGCAGTCTTCCCAACGGTCTTTGCGAGCAAGCCAGCGTGGCGATTCAGGTAAGGGAATGAGGCCAAAGAAGAGTAAAATAGCGGGAATCATTTGCAGGCCCCACGCGATCCGGAAACCAGCTGGTCCGTCAACTTTGCTAGTTCCATAGGAGATGCTATTATAATTGTCAGTATTGCGGTGTAGGGAAGCATTGAAAGAATGTATAGTTACACATAAGGGCGAAACTTACTAGAACATAATCATGATACCCCATGTGATAGCCCATTGTTGCGCGCCGATTAGACGGCCACGTTTGGAGGGAGGTGCCAGTTCTGCTATATAAACAGGGACCTGGGCGGAACAGATACCGACACTCAAGCCGTTGATGATACGACCAACAATCAACATGGCGATGTTCTGCGATGCACAGGTGATTATAGAACCGACGATCCTAGTAACGAGAGAAATCCGGTCAGCTTAACATGCCATACGATTTATACCCAGCGCGTGAAAGGCATTTCGCGTCAAAATCGACAGAGTATGGGGGCATATACCAAATAACTGCGCCAACCATAATAGACTTCTTGCGACCAAATATATCAGACAAAAAGCCCGATATTAGAGCTCCCAGCCATGAACCACCAGCCATAGAGGCCGTGATACCGCCTTGAACAGCTGGTCTTGGACCTTTGCATTTTGTTTCACCTGGCCCGGCCTGATCGAAATAGCAAAGATAGTTTTTAGTGCCGATAATAGCAGACATGGACGAGATGTCGAAACCGAACAAGCCACCTCCGATCACCGCCACGGAGGCGATGAGGTAGATATTACCAGCGAACGGCCCCATGTTGTTGTTGTTGTTGTTGTTTGTTGGTTTGCTCTCTCTCTTCCCCCCGAAAGGGATACTTGTATCTTCCTGAAGTTTAGATGGTTGATCGTATTTGGAACAACCTCAAGACAACAGGCCAGAAAAAGAAAAGAAAAGAAAAGGGGCCAAGAACAAGAACAAACCCAGCTGAGGGGGGCGCTGCAACTGTTTATATACTGCTACTAATGTGCGGGAGACGGGGGATGGGCAACTGACAAACTGTGACACTCCAAACCTATAATGGGGCACGGATCTCGCCATCTTGTATCTATAGAAATACAGCCAAAGTCAGTTTTACTCCCGCCAAACCCAGGAATTTCCACCCCCAGGGATGGATCCATGGATGTCCCCATACAATCACGTTTCTTGAGCTATGCTTTTAATACAAAAGCCGGGATTGCCCAATGCCTAGCCTATCCTATTTCGATCGACATCTCTTAAGCCATTTACAGGTTAGCAACCAAGAGTTTCTGACCAGCCGTCGCAGGATCAACTTCTCCCTTTGTTTTTGTTTTTTTAGCTTGTCCTGCTCCGAGTTCGCCGATTCAGTTTACCCCCCATAGCATGTGCCAAAAGAGAAAGCAAAATAAAGAAGACAAGAGATTCTTCCCAAACTCGGGGTATTCTCTCGGCCACAGCTAGTCTCCGACTGTCAGTTAACTGCCGACCCCAGTGCATGTGGGCTGCCTGCTACAACGTTGCTTGTTGCTTGTTGCAACGGTAACTTCTTTGTTGATGACTCGATGTTGACCTGTGGAGATATACCTTCTCTCTCTACTCTGTACCGTGTGGAGAAACCTTGTTGTGACAAGCTTCAGCCCATCCCAGAATTCTAAAACATTGGCTTCCCTGACTTTGTTGCTATCATTGAATATTGATTGATTGCTGCGTTAGGTTTGCTCTCTTCCTGGCCGTCTGATGACTAGTTGTTCTCTCAAATTAAATTGTCTAAAGTCTTCCATACTATTATATGCCGAAGACATTCGAGAGTCGTGAATCACGAGAAGATGGTATGGCTGTCAAAGTCTAGGGAGGAGCAAAAAGTACTCCGTACTCCGTACATATGTAGTATGTATGATGTATCTCGGTTACCCCACAAAACAAAGAACAAGGTTGTTTAGTGCTGTTACCGTGACCTGCTGATTCTCTGGACGGACCGCGCAGGTTCGGTATATTATTGGCCAGGTAGCTGTGCCGAGTTTTTGTGGGATAAGGAGGTCAACCTGTTCCAAGATTGAAGATACAGGCCAGAAGCATGTTCGATTCGGATTCTTCATATGCTGGTTATCAGCCTTGGCCAAAAACTAGCCAAGCCTCTAAAAACCCAAGCATCAGCTAAGGAGCCAGGACTGGAGCTAGTGAACAGCCACCAAGCCATCCCAGTGTTTGAGTGAAACTAAACTTCATCCAGGCATTCCTTGAGCCAATTCCCGGCGCTAATGGCTAACTTACAGGGAAGCGCGAAGACTGAGCGAGCCGGATTGGCCGGTCACGACTCACGCGACGGCAGATCAGTTCCCAGAGCCGAGGAACTGTGCTTCGGAGCTGGTAGCTTTTCGCGTACGGAGCACAGAGCGGCAGAAATACGATCGAATAGCTTACAGGGTTAACTTGGGTTAATTTGCCTTCGAAATCCCGGTGTCGGAAAAATACACGAGTATTTGCAGTCGTCGTAAAAGTACGCTGGCCAGAAGTAAGAAGAACTTAAGAATTCCTAGCCAAACTCCTTATTTTCTACTCGAAAAATCCCTAGTGACTATTGTGACTCTGTGACTTTGAGTCTTTGTCAGGGTTCTGGTACAGTTGGAGTGCGTATGGGATATTAATCCGATATACGGCGGAAATGAAAGAAAATATCATTGAACGAACCCAGGGCCCGGGATATCCGGGGCAAACAACCCAGCGACAAAAGAAGGCCAAGTAGCCGAAGAAAAACGTGGTATGGAGTCGATGTTTGATATTTGCATCCATTTACTTCGTGTTGTGATGGGCTTCTCTTCAGCAAAAAATTTTTGTTTCCAGATTCAAGAACCCGTCAAGCGGTATGTGAGTTATGCTATTTTCGCTTTCATGTTTGTTCGTTCATCCACCTCTTTCTGCAGGCTAATCACCACAGTGTTTGAGGCGCAGTGTTTGGTCCCCACATTCATTGAACCCTTGATACGACATTGACTTCATGGCCACCCTGACGCAGGAGAACGTTCACTGGGACCCTTTATCTGGTGTTGATAGTCTGACCGACTTGCTATCAGAAATTTGTCCAGTCCCCGTCCAAGGCAGTTAGTTGCTTGATTTTTTTCTTTTGGGCGTGGGAGCGAGTGATGACGGATGCGTATGAACTCAGTTAACTAGCGGTTATTTTTCAAACTACAAACGCAGTAATGCGGGGAAACACGAACCTCACCAACCACGCCAATCAATAATATGGCAATCAATAGTCATGACAGAAGTGGCGTCGGCAGGATCTCTTGCCCTATGCAGCCAATTCGAGCCATTTACTTACCTGGAATGAATATTCTTTGCCTGTTTCCCTTTTGGCCACGGCGTCGGGAAATTCGTGGCAACTTGGTCGTCTTATAGTCCGTACAACCATCATGAGTTGAAGAAATGGTTCTCTCCGCCAATAAGGTACTTCGATGACTTGCTTCTCTATCATATAGCTTCGAAGGATATAACTACACTGTCGCTTGGAGCTGGGCTACTTTAATCGCATTGTAAGGAAATTGCCCCATGCAGGTGATTATATATTGCAAAACCCGCCTTAAAGGTCATGTCGAACAAAGAAGTATGTATGTACTGTACATGTACATGTACTCTGTACATACTTCCCTCCCCCTCACCACTAACAAGTTAGGACCAACACACCACTTCAGCAAGCCCTCTCTCTGGCAGCAACTATTTTTAAACATGATCAGCGACTCCCAGTGAAAAAATTCTAGAAATATTAGATCGATCCAAGCAGAAAGCTACCGAAATCAAATATGAATACAGTCTCCCTAGCTGAAATCACTACTTAGTACTTACGGAATTCATTATCTATGACGATGTGAGACAGCGCCCCCCGCGAGATCTCCAAACCCAGAAATATAACCTGATACCCCTGTCTCCTTATCCTTCGTGAAGAAGAAAAATGACAGGATTCTTCTAAAAAAACAAGCCCTCGTGGCGCCGTTCAAAACCTGCCACGCATATGTAAAAAAGAACAAATCAAGAGAGGGGAAATGAGACATGGCACGCAGATCACTTTGTACTGTACTCTGTACATATCTGTACATTACATACATGTCCACTTTTCACATGTCAGTTAACCCCAGCCTTTGAACTCTTTAACTGGTTTAGCTGAACAACCAATGCCTAATGGATAGCTTGTGTGAACTAAGACTTAGTTAAAACGTGAGCTAAAAGCAAAAGACCCGACCCAACCCATCCTAGTAATAAGATAACCTGGTTGACTCCGCCAATTCGTAAACTCTAGGGAATCGAGGAGGAGCCCAAAAAACAATGGCTTTGACTGGTCTGCTTTCTTCGGCATTTCTGACCCAAGCCAGGATGATTCCCATGTCTTTCTTTTTTCTTTTTTTTCCCTTGTTTTTTAAGTCTGAGCAATTCTTCCGCCTGGCAACGCGCTTAGGACACTGGTTCTCTGGAATTTCTCTCCTTTTCTAGTCAAGGCCTGAAGGAAGTGGACGGAAACGCTAAATTATTAGGTTGAGATTGACACCTCTTCGGCTCTTTTCGCCCAGATGGCTGCTGCTTGCGGACCTCGAGGCCTGGTCATACTCGTAAATAAAAAAGTTTCGCGGCCATAGCTAGTCACCTATAGTTAACAGCTTGTGTCAGTTCGCCTTTCAACATAAAGGCAGGCAACGAGGCGATCAGAAGAACTACTCCATACTCCCCTTCCCCCCCCCCCCTCTTTTTTTTTCTTTTTCTACCGCCCGTTTAAGGAGTTAGGCACTAGAAATGAACCCTTTTAAAGCATCGTGATATGGTAATGACTTCGGTTTCTCCTTTTCCCCCTCCTCTCCTCCTGTCACGCACCCCAAATGGAATGAAGATCCATTTCCCCAAGCCCATCATTCTCCAAACAAAGCAAAACAGAAGCAGCTGAAGCAGCTGAAGCGGCGCTGCGCGGCGCTCAAAGGGTAGCACGAGAGGCACATCTTAATAAAGTGTAAGCGGCGACGCATGCATCTCTGGAACGTGCCACAAGGATCAGATTCGACTATTCTTTTAGAAATTTTCGTGTCACTTCGGCGGAAATCTCGGTGAAGAAGAAGAGGGGTAGAGGTGGGACAAAAAGGGAACGAGGAGATACAGTTCTAGTACGTTCAAGCAGCTGTCTGTTTGTTCTTGGCTAGGTTTTACATACACGCCTAAATTGTTTCAGGGGGCTGGAGAAGAGGTCGGTTTAAAATAGAAAAGAGGGTGTATATCACGCCAGGCGAGCTGGGAGTTATACCCGTTCGGTCTGATCTGTGGCGTATTTCATGTACATGTACATTTTCAACATGGCCCCTATTCCTTTTATTCTACTAACTTTTCTTTTTGCTTTCTTTCTGATTGAGGATTCTGAAAAGCATGTGATAACGTGGCCGCCACGATTCGCAGAAAATAGGGATAATAGTAGGAAGATCTACGTACAGTACATACAACATTGCAACAGACTCCCCACTTTTATTTCCTTGTATCCAAATTCCTGTCCTCCCTTGCAGTCTGCTCATTCATGCGTTCCGCCTCTTTAGGAGATACAGAGGTACACGCATAGAAACAAACGTGGAAAATAAGCGTATAAACGAGAGTGATCCCGCACACGCAGTCGTTCAACTGGGCTTTTTTGTGGCTCAGGAGGATATCCCAGCCGACAGTTCCACAAAGCTAAATGCAACGGTAGGCGTACAATAGGATATAAGTTGGAGGTTTGCTCAGCTAGGTAGCCAAGTATGCTTATGGCAGCGGCGAGGGTGTAGGATAAGGTGTACGTGTATGCGCAGATTGCGACTAATTAGATCAGTTCTCCTGATGTTAATGACTGTTGCGTGGAAATTTTAATCATTCATATCCACCACACCATAGCATCGAATAGATTTTGACAGAGGAGCTTGCGCTTGAAAAATACTGAGGCTGACTTGATGACAGATCACGAAGTACATGTACATGTATGTCATGTACATGTACATCCAGATCCATCGGCATAAACAGCAAACATCTGTATTAGCCAAACTCGACCCTGCACATACAATGTTTGACAGGCTTTTCATCAAACTAGGCCTAGAGTTCACTGAGCTCTTCAGAATCAAGCAGATTGCCAGCATCTTGCTTCCATTCAGCAACATCCGTAACACTGACGTCTTTCTCAATGCCATCGCATCCTCGAAGCCAGACCTGCCAATTTCAGGACACAGCACAAATAAAGTCGCGTAGCATTCGATTGTTGAAAAACTTCTTCTTCCCAGTGTATAAAATGGAGAGCAGAATGTCTGACTGCTTCGAGATGGCTATTTTTGGCTCCTTTTGTGTAGCTTGGACAGTAAGGTTCTGTGTGGGGGTTTCCCCCGCAATATGCGATGGCCAGTCCGTAGTTATACGAAAATCCAGGAGTCACCCTCAATTTGGACAATCTGATAACATGTTATCCCCAGATTTCAGAAGCTTTCATTTGATCTCAGTATCATACATTCAACCGAGTGGTACATAATTCCATCCATCATATCCTGCCTACCATTTAATTCGCCTTAAAACCAAAAAAAGAATTCTCGTGAAATTCTTAGCTCGAAGCCATCAATCGCGAGCTATCCAAACACATTTTACTACAATGGCAGCAACCTCACAACTCCCCAATCCACCATCAGACGACGCAGTCGTAAACCCCACTCTCCTCTCCGGCGGTCACATCCACCTAGAAGGCGAAGAATTCGTCTAAGGATCGCACGAGACACTCATCTGTCCCTCGATGTCATATGGCTGCTCACACACGGCGCCACAGGCACAAAAATAATATTCGACCTCGGCCTGCGCAAGGATGCGGAGAACTATATCCCCCCCGTGGCTGAAAGAATTCGCACACGACGAGTAACCACCAGTGTGAAGGAGGAATGTCTTTGGCAGTCTTGCGAAAGCCAACATAGACCAGACGACAGACATTGATGGCGTGATCTTTGCACATTTGCACTATGACCATGTCAGGGACCCATCGAGGTTTTCTGGTCCACCGACGAAATTCATCATTGGGCCTGGCACGATGGAGGCGTTGCTGAGTGGGCCGAACACGTATCCGACGAATAAAGAGTCGATTTTCGATTCAAATATTCTTCCGCGGTCAAGGACAGTTGAGCTTCCATTCCCGTCGTCGCCGGTGTTGTCATCGGTATCGTTGCTATCAAGCACGGAAGAGCAGCACTAGCAGGCTCTCGAGCCATTTCCCGCTGCAATGGACTATTTCGGGGATGGGTCTGTATTCATTGTTAATGCCCCGGGACATCTGGCAGGTTACCTTAATCTTCTGGTGTGCGTTGGTACTGGCAAGTGGATGTATCTGGCGGGCGATACCGCTCATGATGTTAGAGTTTATAAGGGAACGAGAGAGCTAGCGGCCTACCCGGACCCCAAAAAAGGTAGGCCATTTGACGTGTGCATATGCTGATAAGGAGGCGGCTCGTGAGCATATGCTGCGTGTAAGGAAATTGGATGAAGAGGAAGAGAGGGTGGAGATTGTCCTTGCACATGATTTTGGCTAGTTTGAAGAGCATGGAGGAAGTGGATGGTTTAAGTGCTCATTGGCCTCACCGCGAACCATGCGATTAGGGTAGAGTTCTTGTAAGCAGCAAGGAGAATTATGCACTATGGTGAGGTCAGACGGAGAATTATCCATATCAACTAGAGGGCGTGAAGATGAAATGAAACGAAATAAAAGCCATATATACCTGGAAAAATATCATCTGGATTGTTGGGTTTAAATGGAAGAAAGCACATGGCCTGAGCCCCAGGAGGCCCTAGGATGAACAGGGACAGGAAGCCAAGGATAGTTAGTTAAGGAGTGGAGGCAAAGATTGACCAAGACAAGACCTAAGAATTAGGGGTGCTTTAACTAAGGGCTTAACCAAGCTTTCTATTGATTTGCGCGATAAATAGTCATAAGTCTTGTTATCAAAATCATGCGGGGTAATATGAATGAATGGATTATCTTGCTCTTGGCTGTGATAAAGCTCAGTAAGCATAACAAATCTCTGTGTATTAACGGTAAAGAAATGGGAAGGTGAAGTCAATGTACGCTCGGAATATTTAACCGCAGCAAATAAAGTGTAAGGCGATCTGGGATACTCCATAACAACATCCTTCTCTGCTCAGCTGTCTTTCATGAAAGGAAAGGCTCGACGGCTCGACGAAGAAGAAACCAGAAGAACAAAGGAACGCAGAAAGGTATATTAAAGACTCGTCAAAGAATACTGATTTGCGAGCCAGCCAGAGAAAACCAAGAAAAACCGGATGGTTGAACAGAAAAAGAAAACCCACCCCCCTCTGATCATACAAGCTCCCACTCTGCAATACCCCCAAGTCCCATTCGTACCCTGCCGATACCACGAAGGAACTCCTCTCGAGAAAGACCCCGGGTATCGTGCAAGTCCGCAAAGCTCGTCACGCTGTAGATGTGCAGTTTCTGCCCTGGCGCACCCAAGACACGAGGATCAGGAATATCGACGTACCAAAGATCGCCCGCGCCACCTGGGCCCCGGACATAATGGAAGGGGATATACTCCCCACCCCCCCCATCGATGCCATTAACGAGTAAAACAAAGAGATACGGCGTACGGATGTTACTGCGTGCAAGTGTCCAGTGTTCGCAAATGAGACCGAATTGGAAACGTATTGGGCCAGGCTGGCAGACAGAGATCTTCTTCGAGTGGGGCTGAAGTGACCTCTCGCCAATTCCATGCGCCTCTTTTACACCGGTATATATGAGAGGGGGTTCAACACCATTTCGCAGTGACGGGTTGATGCTCATGTATTCCTCCCAGGATATACTTGGACGGCCGTCATCTCGATAGAAATCTCCGGGGTTGGATGGGAAATGCTTGTTGCCAAATTCATCGTTGGACATGGTGAAATACTCTGGGGTGAAATCCTTGTTGTACGGCTGGCCTTTGCCGCTGACGTTCCCGGAACCCCAACAACAGTCGATAAGCTTCCACCGCCCATTATCAATCCGCACCACGTTCCACGCATGGTTGCCGTCGAATGGTGGTATTGGTGAGCCTGGTGCGAGAGGAGTATAACCATAGCCTTTACCGTGGCCTCCAATTACTCGCGCCTCCAATCCAGCAAGCGTTGCCAGCCGTTCGAAGAGGGCCGCATACCCTTCGCAAACAGCAAGTCCAGTGTTGAAGGTGCTGTCTGGCGTTGAGGGTTTCAGTTGATTATTAAAAAATGCATCAACATTATAGTCGATGTTATGGTGGAGCCAGGTGAATATCGCACGCGCTTTATCAGTAAGAGATGGGAAGGGAGCGGTAAGTTGGTTGGCCAGCCAGGAAAGATCTTGTGTAGGAAGCGATTGTCTGGGAAATCGCGCTGCATGAGAATCAGGTCCGGAAAAGTCACGACATGTCATACAGACAGCCGTTGAGCCAGTATTGTTAGGAGAAGAGGGGGAGGAGGAGGAAGGCATGCGTGGTTTAGTTGCCTGTATCTTGGACAAATCGGGACGAGACCCCAAAGGCACTGGAGGTGGTGGACCATTGGCTTGTTGCCCATTTGTATGGCCATTGGTAACTGGTTTGTGAGTCGTTGAGTTATTTTTCAGAGTAACGAAGGACGATTCCTTTATCTTCTCAAATGCCTTGGAGGATGGGGTTGGAGGGGGAAGTTTGCGCTGGGGTAATTGAGGGGGATTATCCAAGTCCTTATTCGGAGATTTCCGCGTTGGAATTGTAGGTACATCGTTGGCATTGGATGAGTTTGATCGAAGGGGTAATTTTCGTGTCAGAGACGATATAGAGGAGGAGGATGATGTCTTGCGGCCGCTATCAAGAACCCCCAGAGATGGTCGAGATTTCAGCGTCTGATTCCCATTTGTATTCCCGTTTCTCTTTGGAGGTAATGGCGGAAGAGTACTTTCTCCCCATGCTGGGGCCAGCCTGCGTGCTGCTGCTCGTTCAGTCGAGGTTGATCTAATTGAAGGCGATTTGCCATTCCCCGTAGAACCTGTAGTCGACCTTGTTGATATAGAGGTGGTTGAGAACGAAGAGTCTCCCGAGTTTCTGCGAAGCTGTGGATCGGACGATTTGCGCTGGGGTAGCGCAGGCGATAGCTGACCCGTAAATTTTCTCGTAGGAAGAGGGGGCGGGGGTTTCTTTGGTTTAATTGGTTTAATTATAGGAGTAGGCGACTTCTGCCCCGTTCTTGTAATGGATGGTGGTGGGAGTATTTCCTGGTCTCTGATCGGGATAGAAGAGGCAGCACGCAACTCGTTGGCTGGAACTAGGTATCTGTCGGACATTGAAGGTCTCGGACCGGGTAAATCTGGTTTTATCTCGAGAGGAGGAGAAGCAGCTGGTGCTCGTCCAACATGCGCCTGGTTCAAGGCCGCAATTCGCTCCTGAATTGTCGCCATGGCGGAGTGGTCGAGATAAGATATATATGCTATGTACTATGTAACTACCTAGGTAGTAAGTGAGTGAGTGGTAGCAAGATGCGAAACGAAAGAACCACAACAACAACGATAGTTATATGATGGAATAGCGATATCTCATCAATTTTCGAGGCTAGATGTTCAGTTCCTATGAGAAAATCGTCGTGGGAAAGGAGGACGAGGGAACGGAGGAATGGATAATTTGGCCCCAAAAAACAAACCAAAACAGGTTCCGGCGAGGCTGAAAAGATGGAAGACGGAACCTTTTGATCGTCTCACCCCCCGCCGTCTTCAAAAGAAAATCAACAACAGTATTTACTCCGTAATAAAAATAGGAATAGGAATAACCCCCGAATCCTCTACAGGGTTTTGCGAGAACAGTCATACACACGGACACACAACCCCCACTGCGACTATTCCTTTGCGAAGCGGCTCAACTGAACAATCTTATATCGCCCAGTGTTTATTTTTAGAGAAAGCCGTTTACCCGCCCGTGGGGGATGGAGCCAAAAGATAGATAGTTAAATAGTTAGCCACCAGGGAGGCTGATCAGTAACTTAGCTTAACTTACCCCGTATTCCCTCCCCCCCCCCTATCCAGCAGAAAGAAAAAGGCGGCGGTGCCTCAACGAGAGCAAGCAGCGCAAAAGATGGATAGGATTGACAAGTGAACCAAGCATGCAGCTAAATAAGCATATCTTCTTGTCCTCTGTGCTGCGGCCTGTCTGTTTATTTTCTCTCCGAGCGAACGAACTAATATGTAAGTAACTAGGCAGCTGGAGGCGATAAAGCTGGGATAAATAGTTAACAAGCCAAGGCCTTTTATCGTTTTGAATCTACAGAGTTTCGGATATCTGGAGCCTTTTTCTCTTTTAAGGGCCTGGAGCCGTGGAATCGCCCCTTTCTGTAATACGCCCTTTTTTCCTTTTTGATAGATTGCTGCCGAGAAAAGAACGAAGAGAAAGGCAACGATTAATGTTTCCTAGGGGGTTTTGTATACCTAATTACCTAGGTAAGTTCCATAACTAGCTACATATGTTACATAACATATGGAAATATCCATGGTGCTGACATCATGACTCAGTTGAGCGTGGATACAGAGTATATGGATAGGTCATCAAGACTTATGGAGGACAACTCACAATCAATTAGGCTTATTTATGCTGGAAAGTAGGAAGTTGGAAAAAGTTAGCCTTGCAATTCACGAGCAAAGAATTAATTCTTGAGCCATTTTGTTCCCATCGATCATGTAATTTAGCAACACGAAGGTAAAGTCGCCAGCCTCAATTCTGAAACAAACCTTCATCAAGAATCATTGCGGGTTTGGGCACAGATTAAACTACATTGTGCCTGATTAGCTTATTGTTTAGAGGGGGAACCCCTTCTTATTATCCCCGATATCCCGAGCCTCGAAGGACTTCGGTCTATTACGCCCCCCCCACCTATCATGTTTGACTGGTGTCGGGCAGAGAATGGGTTTTCCATCTTCTACTTTGTTTTACGGGGCGGGCCTGAATATGTGTATTCAATACATGGCGGGGGAGACCGGTCCACGTAAACTAGACCTGAAACAGACATGGAAGGTATTCTGGAAAGCTGGGGGATATATTATTACAATACCAGTTAAAGCTCGGCAGCGCCGTTTCTTTTATTTTATTTTCCTTCGGTTTTTTGACGCCGATGTATATAAGTCCTTCTTTGCAGAGTGAGCTGGCGAAAACAAAACAAAAGGAAAGGAAAAAGGAAAAAGCAGTTGATATGGATAAAAACGACAAATGGAAATTCTGGTGGTAGAGGAGAGGGGCGTGGAGCGTGGACGGGCCGGATTAAGGCCAAAAAGCAGGAATAGCAAAACATAGATAGGAATTGAAGCGAAAGTGAAAATGAAGAGGATCAATGGAAAGAAAAAAGAGAGGGTGAAAAAAAGAAATAGAAATAATCAAAATAATCAAATGCCTCGAACGCATCCCAATGCCAAAAAGAAAAAAAGGAAAAAGGAAAAAGGAAAAAGGAAGAGAAGGAAACCAAGAATAAGGAATCCCTTGCAAATAAAAGGCAAACATTTTGCTCACGACAGTACACAGAGTGAGTGTTTCTGTCCCATCCACCCGTTCTAAGAAGAAAAAGAATAAAGGCCATCGAGAGTCCTCTGTCTCTCACCCCTTCTCTTCCATCTAACACGCTATTTCAAAATAGAAAAAATAAAAACGAAGATTATAATCGTAACAAACCATGGCTTCATCCAGCGTACAAATTCTTCTCGTCACAAAAAACGGCGTCATCTCAACCACTTAAGCAGGCTCACAACTGTTCATTTAGTTAACAGACTGATAGAGTAGCAGCGGCTCTCCGATATTCTCGATTTCGGGAATGGTGCATTTAAGGTCGAATGCCTTGCTCAGCACGATTTTGAAAATCTAGGGTCCAAATATTAGTGATTGATAGGGATAGATAGGGTATGGCCTCGGAAAAAAAAAAGGGGGGGAATGCTGCAATACCTTCTGGACATTTATGCTATGACTCGTGCTGCTGAAAATCAAACTGGCTCTCATGGCCTTGGCAAAGCGTTTGGCCTTCGTACATGTACCTGTCAGCTCCAAGGAAATCACAGATAACTATAAACCCAGAAAAAATATGGAGTTTCCTCACTAACCTGAATTGATATTTCTTCCTGATCCTCTCGTGGGAAGTTGACGAAATGGTCATACTTTGTGCCAATAAGGAATGGGATGGCGGTCTTGTTGAACCCACGGCCCTGTCGGTACCATTCCTTGATGGAGTTCAGGGTGCTCTTTCGGGTCAGATCAAACATGAATAATATAGCGACAGCATCGTTGCACACTAGAGGCAACATATTGACAAATTCACGTTGTCCGCCCAGGTCCCAGATGGAGAACGTAATTTCTGTATTCCGAATCGAAATGGTTTTTTCCATAAAATTAACTCCTATTGTCCAACGGATTATATATCAGTAACCATGTCATTCAGTACCAAATACTATAAACCCCCCAAAAAAAAAGAAGAAGAATCCTATATTCTTCCTTACCAAGTGTCTGGATGTAGTCTTCATCCCAGCTTCCCTCAACGTATTTAACCATTAGGCTGGTCTTCCCTATCTGAGCATCTCCCACCATTCCAACTTTTATAACGACGCTATTCTTGCTGGGAGTAGACTGTTGTTGCTGTTGCTGTTGCTGTTGTTGTTGTTGTTGGTGCTGCTGTTGTCTCTGATCCCGATTTTGGTCCTGGTAGGACTGCGGGTATCCGTATCGATCACCCCCACCCGATAGTCCTGAGCCAGGTCGCGAACTCGTCTGGGCAGGTTGAGAGGGTTGTTGAAAGGACATGGTTGGAGAGTGGTGCCGTGGAGATGTCTCGATTTCTTGTGGTACGAAGGTTTGACTGGAGGTGGGGTAGTCGACAGAATGTGAGGAGTGGTCGGCTGGATGACCATTGCTGTAGCCAGTGTTATTGTACGAGGGTGAGCTGGTCACTGCTTCTTCTGCAGCTGCTGGCACGTCCTGTTCTGGTTGGGCCATTTGCTCTAGGGGTTGGCCAGGGAGTTGGTCGGGGAGCGACTCGGGGAGCTGCTCAGGAATTTGGTCGGCAACAGGAACCTGCTCAGGAACCTGATTTGGGTTCTGTTCGACAGGAACTGCTTGCTCCAGCACAGGCAACTTATCCGCCTCCATCGGTGGGTTTTCCATCTCTTTCCAACGGCCAGTACCAAATACCAGTATCAATCAAAGCAATCTCAAGGAGCGTGAATGGTTAACAACCAAGAAACTGTAAACGATTAACCGATGGCTTTGAATCTCTGTAACTTCAAAGAAGGGCGTCGAATATCGTCATGAAGCACGATTGAAATTCCACAGATCTAGGTCTCCATTAAATAAGCCTCGAATATCCCGTCAAATGAGAGTACTGGTGGTTGCTGGACAAGAGCATACGACATCCGGGGATCAACAGCAGTTAGGATTGGGAGCTTGGGACACAGCTCGTGGCGCGCTCAAAGCGGCGGGTAACTAAACGCGTCGAAACTTGAACCAGAGAGTGTCGAAGCGATCGAAATCGACAAAGAGAACCGGAAGAAACTGCTGTTGAAAACGATGGGAATTTCTACCAACGTGCTCCCTCATAACAAGCCCTCGATCAAGCCTGAGTTGTCAACATTGGCCTGAGATTCTTTTTCTTTGCAGGGTTGGAGGCGGCTGCTTTCGTCTTCCCAGAACAGGACTAGCGTGTATCGTTTCGAGTCCCCCCAAAAAAAAAAGTTCATATCAAGATTGAATGAGAACAAAAAATATTTTTACTTACAGCTTGCCAACATATCCCACCAACAACGACTTTTTATATATAGTACATATTCAATTCCAGCTTGGAAACACACGCAAAAATGTCGAAACGGGGGGCGGATGCGACAGACGATCTGACCGCGCCATTGAAAGCTGGCGAACGCCCAGTGGCCGATGCCCCGCCTGATGAAGTGGGGGAATTCGAAGATGAGTTTGAAGACGAGTTTGAGAGTGAAGATGAGATCCTCGAGGCTGGGGTTGACGGGCGTCCAGATGCAGAAAGGGAGGCAGAGGAGCAAAGGGGTATGTATGTGGGCGGCCCATGAAGTGAAAGTAAAAACGACATTGCGGCGGGCAACTCCGTTTCGTCGCAAATTAAGCCAACGGATCAAAAGTTTACTAATGGATAAATAAAATAGATGCGATGGATGTCGATAAGCAGACGTTTATACCAGGACGAACAAAATTAGCGCCCGGAGAGACATTATCGCCAGACCCTTCCACTTATGAAATGCTTCACACCCTCAGTACGCCGTGGCCTTGCCTGTCATTCGATATAATAAAAGATGGATTGGGTGACAACCGGAAAACATACCCGGCCACAGTATATGCCGTAGCTGGCACGCAAGCGGATGGGCCTCGTTCGAAAGAAAATGAATTGATGATTCTCAAATTGAGTGGACTCAGCAAGATGGAGCGGGGGAACGAGGACTCAGGCAGTGATGATGAATCAGACGACGAATCCTCAGAGCCAATCCTTGAATCAAAGTCTATTCCCCTGAACTCTACAACAAACAGAATCCGCGCTCATCAGACACCCTCGTCCTCCGGAGACTACTCCAAACCCCCTCAGACCATGACCGCAACCATGCTTGAAAATTCCCATGTCGTAATCCACGATGTCACCCCTTATCTTTCCACATTTGATAACCCAGGCTCAATCCTCCCTCCCTCTGCCTCAAAACCTCTGTCTACTCTACGAATGCACAAATCAGAGGGATATGCCGTAGACTGGTCACCTCTGCAACCCCTAGGCAAACTCCTTACCGGCGACAACGACGGGTTAATATACGTCACGACCCGCACTGAGGGAGGCGGCTGGGTGACAGACACACGTCCATTCATCGGGCATACATCCTCAGTCGAAGAGCTCCAATGGTCTCCAAACGAGCGCAACGTTTTCGCATCCGCAAGCAGCGATGGCAGCGTCAAGGTATGGGACGTCCGATCCAAGTCGCGCAAACCAGCAGTAGACGTCAAGATTTCCAACACCGATGTAAACGTGATGAGCTGGTCGCGGCAGACGTTCCATCTCCTGGCCACGGGCGCAGACGACGGCCAATGGGGTGTGTGGGATCTGCGACATTGGAAACCCAATACGTCCGGTGGTGCTTCGCAGCTCAAACCGAAGCCTGTTGCCTCATTTGACTTCCACAAGGAGCCTGTCACAAGTATAGAATGGCATCCGACAGATGACAGTGTAGTTGCTGTTGCGTGTGCGGATAATACGCTGACCCTGTGGGATCTGGCTGTTGAGCTGGATGATGAAGAAAGCCGCGATGCTGGCCTTGCTGATGTTCCACCTCAGCTACTCTTTGTGCATTATATGGAATCAGTGAAGGAACTGCATTGGCAGGCACAAATGCCTGGGACTGTTATGGCTACTGGAAGTGGCGGATTCGGGTAAGTGTCGCAATTTCTTTTCCCTTCTTTCTTTTTTGCATTTAGCATACTAACTAACCTTCTTCTTGTAAACAGAGTATTTAAAACTATCAGCGTTTAAGTAATTAGGTTGGGGGAAGTTTTGGAACACATTGCATGAACCTACACACAAAAAGAAAAACGTATAGCAACGGTCACATATTATGTCTTTTAGTTTATTTTTTCTTTGTAGATCTCTTTGTCCGTTAAAATAAACCAAAGAATGAATAATGAAACTTAATACTAAGTATTTATATATCTTAGGCCTGGCTCTGTACAATATGTAGAAAAGGGGATATATTTTGGCTGATACTTGAGGGATAGAACAACATGGATCAATTGACCTGGAAAAAAAGAACATAAATGTTTCTGGTATCATAATCCGCAGAGACAAAGAAGTAATCTTTATATGAGTAAGTTAAATCGATAATCAAAGGCATTGAGGATTCAGACACAGGTGCAATCAATGGCGCAACCGAGAACTCCCGTTCTTTTGGCATCACCGGGATAATGGCTCAGGCCTACATAATGGGAATATCCCAATATGCATAAACTCATACATTTGCCCATGTTCTTCATTCCCCTACGTTGGTATTACATACCTAAAGGTGATGATGTATATACAAATCTTCAAATATCATCTTCAATGGCTCTGTGCCCTTTTTTCCCAATCTGGATTATTGAAAAGGTTACGGATATATGAACGCCCCCAAGAAGGACATTCGTGCCAGTAAATGAAGTAAGCTATCACCCAGCGAAAGTAAGGGGATAGACAGGGCAGCCATATATTGCTCAATTTCCCTAGATAAGTCATAGGTCAACACCTTTTTAACATTTCGCATACAAAAGAAATATATATTTATTGTATTATTACCTCTCCTCCCCCTTCCCTCTCCACAAATGCGAGCCCAAAGAGCATTTGAATTTTCCAGGAAGATCTGTTTTCTTCCTCTTCCAAAGGCAGACAGATCCAGAAAGGTGGAAGGAAAGAATATCGAGTGGTCAACTGAGGACTAACACTATTCCACATATTCCTCGAGAGATTGGTTGAAGTCGTAAGGCACAGATAGATATTCCGTTTGGGAGAAGGGAGTCACGATACTTATAACTAATACGCTTGGACAGACAAAGGGCTATTGCTTGCAAAGAAATAGCGAAGCAGCATCTGAATCCTGAAAACGGTGAGTTTTTTTTAAAGCCACGGCAAGCCAGTATCCCAAAGGAATTAATGGAGCATACGCTCATAAAGAAGCCGTGTCATACGAAAGCGACCTGGAATCGATGGAGCAGCAATCTTCGTTAGAGGGCAATAATAAAGCCATGAACATCCATCGCGTCCTGAGCCAGAATTGCTCACCCCAAGGGCTAACGATGATCGCCCAATAACACGCAAAAGATGCTGCCAATAATGAGGCCCCGGAACCCGATCCTAGAGACGATGATCGTCCCTCTGTGATGCTATGATGGTCGGCAGGTGGCGGTTGGACAGAGACGGTCGCCCCCCAACATTCAGCGATCTTAGACGTGCGCGAAAAAGTGGTCGACGGCCTAACGATCCACCATCAAAAAAAAGAGGCTGGCGGTTTTGCAAAAAAATTGCGTACATTATATCTGGTGGGCGTTGGTTGCGGGAGACATGAGCAGGAACCAACATCGCATCCTCTGGTAGCAGCTTATTATCTAGCAGCTCAAAGAGTTCTGATTCCTGCTACTGTAGAGTTCCTAGTACTGTTCCGGATGACGGTTTCAATTGGTTGCCTGTCGACGTCTAGGATCCTTCTTGCTTTCAATCCTCTGACAGATATTTCACCTGTTGCTGACACTGTTACTCCGCTCGCGATAATGGCCATCGCCATCCAGCCGAAAATGATTAGCATCATAACTGATGCCTTTCCAGCATTTGAATTAGGTGAAGATGCCATTGTTCACTTTCCCCACCTGAAGTTTTGAATTCCTACGTGAGTAATCCAGCTCTCGAATTGTTCAATTGCGAAAGGGGAACAGGGAGCGGAAGCGCTTCCTTCTGATCATAAATAGCTGCGGATGAAAACGATCTACCAGCTTTGCATTTTTCAGATAACGCGTTTCGAGTTATCGAGCCATAGATTGCTGGACAAGCAAGGCGCAGGAAATAGAGAAATGCCACTAAGCGCCCTCAGAATGACAGCCTCCCAAGTTGTAGGGGCCCGCCAGAAGTCCTTGGAGCCACGAGGTGTCTAAGTATCAATCCTTTTGGTGGGAATGGCTTCGATTTCAAAATCCCTAGTAACCTCCTGTCTTGTGTTGTAAATCTGTTAGCACATAACTACTACTCGAGAAGACTGAAAGATCTTGACAGTGGGGACACGGGATTTCTAAAAACCCACACAACCACTGGGACGGCTAAAATGAAAGGATATCTTGTATGTTTAAGCCCTCTCCGTCGTTGCAAGATCGCACAAAAGGGAGGGCTAAAAATGGTATCACATACTAGTGTGTGCAAGGACATTTGTTCCTAATGGTTAACCTCTGGGGCCGTCTTTCAGTATAGGTGCCAGGCGCGATGCTCTCGGGCTAGGCTAACTGGCTCCACCTGGCGCTTGCTGCTAAGGGAGCCCCGCTAGTGTATGTATATCACATAACCTAACCCTAACTCTATAAGTAAACTTGAAGGCAACAACACCAAGGCTCAAGGCTGGTGACGGGAGTCTTCAAAGTCACACCTATTCATGCCCTCAAAAACCATGGCCTTCTTAACCACGCACGTGGCCAGCTATATAGGCGGGGCCTCGAGGCATAATTAAAACTTGAAACTTGAAATCTCATTTGAGCCTGGTGGGAACAGCAAAGCAGGCTTGCTGGTAAGAGCTTCATCAACAGATACAACATGCAATTTCTATCTACATTTGAAATACGGAGTATTCTGAGTAGCATATGTGTAATAATAATTGCTGCTCAAGTTTTGCGTATCTCTATTCTGTATATATCAAATGCAAGTTGTATTTTAGATTGAATATGATTCAAAAAAGGGAGCTCAAAATTTGAGTTTTTTAACTTTTCTTACATCATGTTCTTTTTTGAAAGAAAGAGATGATGATAATAAACAGAAATGAAATACTCTATCACATTTGAAAATATTCATGAACATGTATGAATATATGTAGGACATGTGAAGCTTGCTTGCTTCATTCACTTACATACAATACAACAACGCAGCGCATATCTTCGGGGTTCCATGTGTTATATCCCGCATTATTGCAGCGTACGGACTAAGGCATTGAATTCTCTCTTCCGAGATGCCTTAAATAACCTCCGGCCATATATGCAGAGCAAAATAAAGGATTGTTCCGGTAAGGCTGTACTTCTTCTCCCTGGTGTTCACTCAATGCGTCACTCCTGTCATCAAGATCTAAATAACTGTTTAGAAGCAAGCGCTTCAATCACATGTACATGTACATCTTCTAATAAGTCCAGTTTGAAATAGATATGCGGCCAGTCCCTGATTTTGGGACGTAGCTTATTGTAGCTGTGGCGGGGATATAAGGCGGTATTTTGAACCAAATAATATATAACACACTTCAAAATGGTCAGCGTGGCATCACATAACATAACATATGAATGAATAGAGTATGAATGAATAGAGTATGAATGAAGAGTGTTCAATGATAATACCCCTGACTTGCTGCTCCATTATTCCCGCTGAGAATCACTGTTTTGTTTCTTAAGACGACACGAAGCCCCACGATAGGGATGTCGCTGTTTGGTGGGGGAGGGACAATTTACCATACAAAAGTGGTTCGTATTATCCAGCATTCGAGTTCACCGTGGCTAGGCATGAAGAGGACCGCGGGATATAATAGCTGGTGGCCTCAACAGTTGACCGGATACATATGGCATATGGCGTTTCATCAAGCAAGCAGGCAGAAACGAGCTTCGAGCATTCTCGGCGCTCACCTCCGCCAGGAAAGCTTTCAGTGCTCCGTAGTAGACTTGTACTGTACTGTACAGTAGTACATTTTTTAGGTCCAATCCCTCGGCGAGTCTTGGCCCTTGCTAGCAGGTAGTGATGCATAGAACACCCGAGAGATCATTCTAGACAGCGTGTGTCCTTGTTAGCAGTTGTGAACTAATTCCTTCGATGTGGGTTTGGGTTGTGGAGGCGCATGCAGCTGTCATCTGTTTTGCTTTGTATGTATAGTAGGTGGGCTTAACACCGCCTACCTTACCTAAAAATACTGTATCAAACTGACGTAGCGGTGGAGGATAAACCTGACTTGTGTGACTTGTACGGTATATTGCTACAACAAAGTATAGGATGTTCGAATATGGCTTTGCTACCATTCTGGATCATGTAGCCATTTCCATCCAGATAACACTCTGCAAGAATTTATCACTTTCCAGTACAGCGCAGATCTGACCGCTCACTCTCTGATCCCATAGAGGAGCAGTGTACCTAGGTATGTAGCTCATTCTGTTTACGTATGTGTTTGGTCTGGGAAAAGTACAGTACACACATAGTCCATACAAACGATGCGGTCTTTGTCAAACACCCTCTGTCATTTGTCGCAAGAAATTAGTTGGCGAACCGGTGATAGGGTATCGAAGCCTTCGTGTGTCGTGCGCCGTGTGCGTTGTTTTGTGTCAAGTTTATGCAAGCTTTTTCATCTTCTTATGCACAATAGAATTCCAATCTAAGGTAGTTTACCTTGGGTGCAAGAAAAGACAAGGTAAAAAATTAATTTTGAAAAAAGGAGCCTCCCGAAATAACTGGTCGATTCAATCACAATCTCTTGACATATCCGTCTTTTCAAGCAGATACGACCATGGTTGCGACCACGAAGGAAAAGGAACCGAAGTTATCTCAAACTACATCCCATCTAATCCGTATATTCAACATCCCGAGACCCCGGACATAAAGGTGGATGTGAGCGGACACTTTCTCCATGCAATTGATGGTTGAGGTAAAATACTTCTACCGGACTAGAACCGTTATTTCCGCGAGTGTGGTTGGCGTTGGCAGGGCCGCTCAGTGATGTGGTCTGGGTCAAACGTTTTGAGCAAAGTCCTAGAAATTCAGGGGAACCTGAAAAGAAGAGCAAAAAGGGATATATTTTTGAGAGGCGAACTTAGAATAGTACAAAGGATAATAACTTTATCTGCAATACGGAATACAGGAGCAAGAGAGATTGAACAACAATGTTATTCCCAGAACAGAGGGTGGGAAGCCAGCAAAAAAGTACTATATTCATGTGTCTGAGCAACAAAGATAATTGATAATTCGAGGAATAAATAAATAAATATTCTCAGAATAATTGACTGAGGAACTTGACCAACATATATTATATATATATCCGTTTACGTGATGGTATGTTACAAATATAATTCAGCGGAAGTAACAAGGTAAAATATTACACTACACCCATTTTGCCCCGCCCCACCTGCTCAGAAACAAAACCTGTATTGAAAAGAGCTAGTTACATATGTATATATTTTTTGAGCAAAGGCCTCAATACATACCTATTACCTACCTATACAGTACATGTATGTATGTACTTTGACTGACGGAGATCGAAATCCGGGTGCCACCAAGCCTCTGTGGCTGGGATGGGCTTATCGATAAGGGCAGATTATCGGGGCAGTGGAACAAACACCCCCACAGATGGATCCATTTTCGATGATACCATCCATGTAACTATGGGGGTGGACCACAGATGGCGGAACAGCGGAATACGGAGGTTCTGGGGGTGTGGGTATGGTGATTTCCCCCAGCAAATTGGAAGAATGATAGAAAAGTTCGGACACGATTGCCAAAGGGTTAATATTTACCCCCGGGCCCCTGGAAAAGACTGTACTATTTTTAAAATATATAGTCATACACAAATACCTCAATATCTAGATAGTTCAAAAGTATTCAAGCACACTATTCTACTTGATGAAGATTCTCTACTGTTAGACGATTTTGAAAGATTACAAGAGGGCGGAGTAGAATTGTCACTGACATAGCTTTTTTTTCTTTTCCTTTTGTTCATTTGGCTGAGTGTAAATATCAATCTGCGGCCGAGTGGGAGAGACCCGAATCCCGGTGGTTTACTCATGTTGGTTTAGCTTCATGATTTATTACCAAGCTTGAACCTCAGGATCCAACTCCGTGTTCCCTGGTAAATCTAACTGCGTTTTAGCAGGGGATGATGGCACGAGAGGGTTTGGCGTCAGCAATCCAACAACAATATCCATGCTTTCCTGCAGAATGGTTCTACCGAGGAACTCCGCTATCACCACGCCTCAGGTGGCCAATTGAGGGCTGACTTTCTTCTAGCGAGTCAGCATCGGCCGGCCCTATCTATAATCAAAAATTTCAGAGGCTTACTTCAAGCTTTTTACCCTTTCCACGGTAGTTCATCAGGGGACAACTTATTCCGCAGGTTTGAGGAAGTCAAATGTGCTGGCCCTTCCGCTACCTATATAGTTATGCCTAGTATCTGTGTCTAATCTTCAACGTAGAAACAGAGAAGGTCAGCGCATACACCCATTTCATATCAATCTGACCAGTTGACTCTGGTATGCTCTGCAAAAGTTGCTTTTTCAAACAAACGGCCCAGGCACATACGCCCTCAGCCAATACTCATGGTCAGAGAGACATGTCGTTCGAGCGAAGTTTTTGAACTCTTCTAAAATGTAGAACAAGGTTGTAAGGGGTGTTACCCTACGACCTGGACATACTAGAAGTGCCCCTTGCAAAAAATGTGACTTTTAGATGGCATGTAGGGTTTTCCGGGTATCTCAAGCGAGTTCAGCACACGCATGTTACCTGCACTGTGTTCCTGGTCTTATTTCAATATCCCAGATGTAGAGCATCATGTCTACTGCATCGGCGAAGCAGCGTTCAATAAGTAGTTATAAATCATTAAAATATTTCCTTCAAAAAGTATTGACCAAGTTGGAAAGCCAATCCTGCCCAGGTTTCGGCCGCTGCTGGCACTTTTCTCTGATTCTTGGGCAATTGCTGAATCGGAAACTTCCCAGGGCTTTTCTTTTGCTCTGTTATTGATGCATGAATCGATCCATGGATTTCGAACTTGCATGGCACGTGCAGTGTTTGTAATCTGGGAGAACTAGAAAAAGGGGTACGTACTAGGGAAAAAGGAACATAAACATGTGAAACATGTCCGAATATTTCACAAATCCCATTTCTCATAGAGAAAATGATGCTCGAGCTCAAGCTGGCCGTGCACGGCTCAGTTTCATACAGAAAAAGCAACGATGAAAGAAAATCGTGCAAGGATAACTACCTCCCGTCTTCCGCTGCACATATGCAGCGGGAGCAGCGGGAGCAACGGGTAGTTATTATTTCTTTTTTTTCTCCCTTAAAGGGTCACAGACACTCTCTACGCACACACACCAACCGCCAATAATTGGGGACTGATGATCCCCACACGCTTTGACGGGTCAGTCGTGGCGTACGAACTGGAGAGAGCCCGAGCTCCCCCCTTAAAAAGTGGCCCAGCTAACAAATCTTCGTGGCCTCTAAAACCTCGATTGAAGCAAGCAACTCCACTTTGAAAAAGAGCAAATAGGGGCTGGGTTCGGTCAAGCTGGTTCGGTTGGATGAATTGGACTTTGACTCTTTGAGCCTTGAGATCGGCCTGAGCTGGGAGTTATTTTGGTTGGTTTTTTGGTTAATTCGGATGTTATTTCTGTCAGGGGAGTTGTCTATTCTGCAGCTTGCTTTTCTTATATGTATTCTTTCGTCTTTGCTTCCGTTAGAGATTCCATTCGCCTATCTATACGGAAGAGGATAGCAAACAGAATATCAGACAGGGGAGAGTCAAAAATAGCAATGAAATGAACAAACTATTGATACGTGCGCTTTATATTTCGTAGAACTGAATATATTGGCAACTTTTCAGTAATCATTTCTTGCCCATTTGTATAAATTACGCGGTTTCGGAGCTTTTTCTGGCCCTGGACTCCAGAGGTGCTCCCGATTATTTCCAACCTCAGTCTTCCGCATCCCATCACTAGTTGATACAAGCGTGCCTAGAAACTTGAAAGCTGGGATGTGGCTGGCCAAATGTCTTTTACAAGCGGCAGACTCGCAGCCCTAGGGGCATTTTAGTCTCGATATTTAGCCTCAAACCCCAGATTTTTAGGGCCCAAGCGCCCCACGCGATTCGGTGATAAACTTTTGGCGTCGACGGGACCGTCAAGCTATAATCACTGCATTATTGAAACGCTTGGAGTCTGTACAGTACGTATGCTTTTCACGTTACGGACTACTCTTGGATTTCTTATTGTTGTTTTGAGTGGTAGTTTTTTCTAAAAAAATCCCAAGGGAAAAGCTAATATCATTAACGGGAGCTTCCATAAGGGCTAATTTATATTCGCTCGATCTTCACGGAGTCCACTCCACTTGACAAGCTAACTCTCGAGCATGCAGCACAGATTTTTGTGTATGGTCCTTCTAGAAAGCTACCCGCCAGCACTTTTTCTAGCGGTAAATATGAGAAACGACAGTCGTTATACCATTGAGGCTTGTCCAAAAAACGAGTGCGTTAAATATCACAGAATACGGCCGAAGCGCTCTATCAAAAACATACAGTTATCGAACTCCAGGTCAATAGTAATGCAAATATCTCTTACGGAGGGAGGGCGTCTGTATGCCCGCATAATAATAAATAGAACAAAAATATTGTTTTCCTGCATGCTTGGCTATTTATTTGCATCTAGATAGGTGTAGACTTAGTAACTACGTACTCGAGACCCGAGCAAAATTGACCGAATCCCTTCGATTACATTTCGTGGAAAGATGTCATGCACATTCATCTATCACGCACCGGGCGATCAGGGATTCCCGCCTGGGTTGGTCCTTATACGAGCTTACGCTTCATATCCTCTTCTTCTTGGAGTGTATTCCTGGGGAAACCTGGCAAAAGTTGATGATTATCACTAGCGACTCTGGGGACGGGAGGCATCGTTGGACGAATGACGGAATGGGCAGTTTTGCATAGATATAGTTCAACCTCAAGAGAGCAAAATGAGCCATTAGCCTGATACATTCATCTTGTAATGTTTCTTCTAGTTCTGACCCTGCCTCCTTCGAATAATAATAATAATAACAAATAATAATCATAATAGGACGAGCTGACCCTGAAAGTCATTGGCTGCGGAATAGCTCACGATGTGTCTATTCGACTATGTTATTTTTCACAGCCATGCTAAACGCATCACCGAGTTGGCCAGCACCGCCTATATAACTGGGCCACGCTACGGAGCACACAGAGTTAACTCGTTTTCTACACATAAAGAGCCAGGAGTCATATATAATAATAATAATAGTATCTCGCATGCATGATGATGTAGTTAGCCAAGCAGATCTCCTTCATGCAGAGCCATCTATCAGCGAATCATCTATGGATGTTACTAAAGCAACTGTGGCGGGTGGAACATAACTGTACGCACATACCTCCATATACACACGTATGACCATTACGAACCTGGGAGGCGGGTGGAAGTCTATTTCTTGCTGAAGAATTATATGGTCTTTGCTTATTTCTATTTGAAAGCGTTATGAAGAGCAGAACTAGTTGAAACCAAGAAACTTTGCAACAGGTATCAAGTTTGGCTACAAGACTGGAAGGCTGGGAATATCGTGCCACTAGTAATTGGATTTCTGTTCAATGCACTTTGCAGATAAATATTCGACGGGCTCCATGTACAGTACATGTATGTGCACCTATATCAAAGGGTTCAATGCGGGCGTTATCGATAGGGGAAGGGGGAAGGTTGAAGTTTACTCATGCTGTTAGGGCCTGACTAGCAGATGCCTTAACTCAGATGACTTGAAGGCAGTTTTCGAGGCGTGCAGTGCGGCACATAAGTTTGAGACTTGACTGGTCGAGGAATTACTCAATTATTTAATCCTGGTTCTATGATTGCATATCAAGTCTCTCTCACCCCGGAGCCCGGACCCTTTCATGGGTGATAGTTAACTTTCCTTCCTTCTATTTACCTAGGGCCTCGTGGGCGGGGGCAGTTCCGACCTGGAACCCGCATCACCTTGTGCCTTCTTGTAGTTGTTAGTTGCATACCCATGTCCGTTTGAAAAGAAAATAATAGAGGAACGGGTAAGGCCAAGGTTTAAAATATTTTGTCACTCCTAACGGAGTACTTTCGAACCAAACATTTCACTTTTTGCCGCTGGGTCTCTTTGAAACCACTCAGGTTTTGAACCCACCCAATTAGCGGAGGAGAATATGAGGGTACGGAGTAGGCTAAGAGCAGTCTTCACAGACCTCGGCGGCAGACGAGATGGAGGACGGCGCCACCCGACGGCGAATGCAACTGTGGCGATTGGCTCTCGCGCTTTTGTTGAGGGTTTGATTCCATTCTGCGTCTCGAACGAGGATATGCGCCTCCAGCCGCCCCAGGATGTTCCTGAATCTGACACCCTGCACTTCGAGGTCTTGTCTGTGGCCTGGGAATAATGAGGAAGAATGGATGGGCCAGATTTGTAAAAGTACCTGAATAATTTTTGTGTGTAGCGCTTTGATGTATCTTGTCATCATTTTCAGATGCTGGGATAGTTCAACATATTTTTTGCTTTGGGCGCACAAAAGAAACACAACAGAAAAAGGGCCGCGCAGAGTTAACTAACCCAAGATAGCCTGTCCAATCCAAACCTTCGATCAGAGCATGGCTCAAGTTGATCCCTGAGCGCCCTTGGGGCTTCATGGGTCATGATGGATGGCCTTGTAACTCCTGGTTAGAAACAAGGCTGATGTTCAAACATCTTCTTACACTATGTAGGCTTCAGCAACGCATACTATGTAGTATGAGGTGAAGCAATAATAGAATGGCAAACCCGCACAGCTTCCCACGATGTGATAATAATTACGGAGTACAGAGTGTACCTTGAAGCAATCCACATTGATGGTAATCCAGCTGTGATGATGGGTGCTCAAGCGCGCAAGCCACTGACTCGAGGGAGGGAGCTCTAGATTACAAAAACATGAAATTTCCAGGTAAAGACGGTGGGACGTTGGTTTAATACGATAGCTCGAGGCACCAGCTGGAGGTCACTGCCACCATGGTACGGATATATAGAATATCCCTGCACAGACGGGGTATTTTCCAGTACTCGTACGAGAAGAAGCCAAAAAAGGGCGCCAACCTAGGCTACCTGAGTTCCAAGGTTGGTCCTATTCTGCTAAGCTAAGGGAGCGAGTAGTTTCGCTGTATTAATTCGACATTAGTACGACAATACGCAGTGCCAGGCACCATACGAATTATGCTTTTTGAGTCAAGAAGGTTGGCTTTTCCCCCTTGCAACTTTTTCCTGGTTCGTGGGAAATGTATATTTGACCCCGGACGCTTGGAAAGAGTTTGGGATTCCTCTCGTCCCCTGGTTATTTTTCATACTTCAACCTGTCCTTCGCAGATAGCCCTGTGGATTTCCTGTGGTCGGTCGGTTCACTCTCCAGGGTTGTGGAGACCAACATCCCATGCTGTATTTTATTGGGCTGGACAGCTCCGTATAAAGATGACAGAGGTAAGAGACTTACCAGGATTACCAACACGGAATCCGTTCAGGAGGAGTGGCCCGTATTGATGGTAAGGTATGCGCTAGGTTATAACGAAGTGCATACAGGATTGGTATTAACGTGCTGTGTATTGGGACTGGTATGTAACTCCCACTACGGACGTATATAGGCGCTTATCAAGAACAAATCTGTATCAAACGAAACTAGACTGTACTAATAGCGGTCCGGTAGTGTAATGACAAGCAAGCAAGCGCCCAGGCCTGTACTGTAATTCCCTGGATGTGGAGCAGAGAATACCGTAATATACTCCGTATCTGTGTATCTGTGTATCTGTGTATTATCTGTGTATGAGCCACCCCCATAAGCCGCAAACCCCAAAAAGTTCCCAAGTTCCAACCTGGAGCCGCCGCCGCCGAGTTCCTCTGACGTTGGACCAACCACAACCTCACCTCACCTCCCTTCCTTTCTCTCTCTCTCCCCAGCTGCTTCGGATTCACAGAGCCTTCGTTCAAAGAGAAAATCCTCTCCTTTTGTGATTCCGCTTCTCTGGTGGCCTTTTGAAACGGTTCTGGGGTCAAATTGTCGCCGGTGCTCAACGACAGACAAACCTGGCTTTATGCGTCCGCTGGCGCAATTGGGAATCAGCTCCAGCCCAGCCCATCCTCTCCTTATCTTGTCCGACTGTCGTCGCCCATAATTGCCGCCCCCCTACCTGCTTTCTGTGACGTCCTTGCGGCTGGCTTGCCTGTTTTTGCTGTTTCTCCCGCTACTATTGCTCAATGATAACCAGAGAGCAGCCCATCCTAAATCTGAGCTGAGAGGTGGGAAAGACGAAGAAAGAAGAATAAGGATACGCTGAATTAGTTAACGCCTAGGACACTGGTGATGCAAACAAGTGTCGTTAGAGCTGCCCTTCGATCTTCTCCCTGCTTTCCTCTGAACCTGTCACAGCTATAAGGTTGGCCATTTCCAGCGGCCAGCCCCCGCCCACCTACCTAACGAGGAACAAAAGGTGATATTTCTAATCGATATATGGGGTTTGGACGGATTGATTCCAACATTTGCTCGCTGCAGAGTCCAGTGCGTCTCTTGTAACCCAGTTGCCTTATAATCTATTCATATTTGCTTTTTTCAATCCTTGAACAAAGCTACGTGAGTCAGTGCTGGTAAGGTTATGTTCCATTCTTTTGCAGATATGAATAGCTTCCTCAATTTAAGCCCTACCTTATCACTGATAGAGTGCCATGCCTGCAGTTTCCAAGTCTCTCCGGAATTGATCTCTACTTTCCTAATGAATACTGTTAACTAATCTCTTCGTGTCACAGTTTTATATTCTTATCCTGGTACGCGATATATACCTCTTGCGCTAGAATTGGTGTTAAGCGCTGAGCTCCTCGTTCGAATTATTAGGATAAGACTTTGAATAACACTCGCCAATTACGAAACAGCAACCACTTACACCCTACGTTCGTTGATCTGGACAAACGAGCCCGATAAGATAGATAACGTGGTCCGGGGATATTTCAGTTGGAGTATCATGTTGTCAGACGTCATGGCGGGTCAAAACTCCGCCGATAATCAACCTGGGCAAGAGCTTGTTGCTATAAGTGAGGGCGCGGCTGCCACCACCGGTACGCTGTCGAGGAAACATTTGCTTGGTATTTATTGCTTGGCATATATAGCTAATGATCGTTCTCGCAGCACCTCCACCAAAATCCATTACGGCTGCGGACAATGGGAAGCAGCAAACCGAAATTCCCGATGTACCTCCACCAAAAACCGATAAACCCAGGCCTCATGTTTGCACAACGTGCGGTAGATGCTTTGCCCGTCTAGAGCACTTGAAGCGTCATGAGCGGTCTCATACCAAAGAAAAGCCGTTTGAATGCCCAGAATGCACCAGGTGTTTTGCACGAAGAGACCTCCTTTTAAGACATCAGCAGAAGCTCCACATGACTTCCACACCCTCATCTCGCCCCAAAAATGCCCGGAGAGAAAGCACAAGCGGTACGGGACCTGGGTCGACTCGGGTTCGCAAAAATTCCATTGCCAATAATGGGAACAACGGTAATAATATGAGGCCGCGAGCGAATACTATTAGCCACCTTGATCGTTCGTCGCTCGGGATTATAGGTGTTGGAAATCCAGCTGGTTCAAGACCACCCCATCCCACTCACACCAATCACCCGAGTTTAAGTTCGATACCTGGACTTCCAGACTACGGGTTTCGGGGACTCCCTTCTGAGCCGCATAATACCAACGGCTTGACAAAACTAGATACTGGCATTCCTATGGACCTAACTAATGGGCTTCGCACAGCCCCCGTTTTTGGTAGTTTCAACGAGGTAAACTTTGGCGACGTGATGTTAAATCAGGGGAGCAATACCATTAATCCCGCGCAATTACACTTTGGATCACCTCATCCCTTTGGTAGCGACACCCCGACGTCTCCATTCCACCCAGCATTTCCGGGCATGCCAACGTCACAGAGTTTGATCGATGACGATCTCAACCCGGACTGGCTGCATGGATTTGAGAATACAATGACATTCACCAATACGAATGAGTCTGCAATTGATGGTTCATCTCCTTCAGCCATGAGCACAGGAAGTCAAAGTGGAATCAGCGAAGTTATGTTAGACGGATCAAACCAGGTTGTGACGAGCTCGTCAGGGCCATGGTCGAATCCCCTGCGTGTCCAGACCCAAACTCCGGCCAATCAGTTCAACCTAGACTTTTCGTCCCCGTTTGCAGATATGCAACCTGAAACTGTGTCACCTAAGTCATTACTTGCACAAAACCATTTTTCGGACCCATCATTCTCGACACCCCCACCGAGGGGCCAGCCTGGATTGTCTGGAGTACCAAATAACATATTCCATCCCCCAATGGTTACTAACGGAGATATAGGGGATTCTTCCGGTACCGTTAGACATAACAGCTTTATACCAAATTCCGCGCCGTCGATATCCACAGAAACTATTACCGATTCCACTCGTCAAGCCCTCCTAGCCAGTCTACATCAGCCCTCCGGTATCACCCATCGTCGATTCTCTCAGTCGTCTAGCACCCAATTGTCCGGCCCCGGCGCCCTCACTCGTCAACACTCCTATAGCAGTAATTCATACGCTCTGCCAAGCACAATCGACCTCCAACGCTATATTGCAGCATATGTCAACTATTTCCATCCACACATGCCCTTCCTTCATATATCGACTTTGGATTTTGATGCTCCCGACTATTCTGGCAGCCTAAATAATCCCAATGGACATGTACATTCCGGGGCTTCTACAATTGCTGGCGGAGGCGGATGCTTGATTCTATCCATGGCAGCCATTGGTGCCCTGTATGAGTTCGAAACAGCGACATCCAAGGAACTTTTCGAGTCTGCGAAGAAAATGATTCAAGTATACCTTGAAGAGCGACGAAAAGCAGATATGTCTGCGGCGCTTAACCGATCAAGCTCCCCGCGCGACAATTCCGTTCACAATACCCCATTATGGCTAGTTCAGGCCATGCTCTTGAATGTTATATATGGACATAACAGTGGTGACAAAACCTCTGCTGATATTGCGAGTACGCATTGTGCTGCTTTGGTTAGTTTAGCCAGAGCTGCAGAATTGATCCACGCCTTGCCGGCCGAAAACCTCCCTCCTGATCAACTTGGATATAACCCTGGAGGGAGTGATATGCATATGGATAGTATGAATTCACAGGCGTGGCATGAGCACAGAGAATGGATGAAGTGGAAAATAGTAGAAGAACGAAAAAGAACGCTTTATGCTATTTTCACTTTATCTAGCCTTTTGGTTTCTGCTTACAACCATGCTCCGGCGCTTATGAATTCAGAAATTCGACTCGACTTGCCATGCGACGAACAGCTTTGGGCTGCGGAATCCGCACAAGTTTGGGCATCATTGGGTGGAACTACGGCTCATCATAGGGGAATACCGTTCTCTATGGCCCTGACAACACTCCTCACAGCCAGCCACCGACGACAATCGGGCTCCCCTCCACAGTCGCATTTTGGCTCTGGCGTTCCCCGCGAAGATCTTCCTCAAAGTGACTTGAAACCGAGTACGTTTGGTTGCTTAGTACTGATACACGCCTTGCATAATTATATCTGGGAAACTCGACAGCGACACATGGGTCGTCCTTGGACACCACAAGAAACGGAGGCAATGCATGCCCATATTGAACCTGCTCTTAGGGCTTGGCAGTCAGCATGGAGTGCCAACCCTAGACATAGTCTTGAACGGCCAAATCCATACGGGCTAGGACCTCTTTCAGCAGATAGCATACCCCTCTTGGATCTTGCATATGTTAGATTATTTGTTAACTTGGGTCGATCCAAAGAAGCGTTCTGGCAAAGAGATTGGAATGGCATGGCCGACGAACTCGCAAGAGGAGCGGAAATTATTCAACATGCAGATGAACCTAGAGCTGACTATCCCTCCCCGGACCAACATGAGAGGGGAAACCAGCCTGCTGGCAGGCGAGCTTCCATGGCTGAGTATGGCGTGGCAGATTTGACACTCACTGGTAATCCGAATCAAGAACACAATATGCAGAACAATATTTCGCAGCAGCAGATAGCAGCATCAAGACGCGAACGCCATCTTCGAAAAGCGGCCTTCTACGCAGCAGATTCAATATCTATGTCCGACAAGCTAGGGAATACCTATGCTGAGTTCACGTCACGGGAACTTCCTATCCAAAGTGCAATGTGTGCCTTCGACTGTGCCCAAGTCTTGGCTGAATGGGTAACTACAATTCAAGAGCGGATTGGCCCATATCTAGGAATTTTGGGACAAGATGCGATGGATTTGACCCAGGTTCCTGGAATAATGCTTTTGGAAGACGAGGATTACAAGTTGATTCAAAAGATACAGGAAATTCTCAGCAATATTGAAGTGAAAATGAAGGATGCTTCTCATCATCCCGGTAATTCTGGAATTGAACCATCAAATTGTCTGCCTAGCTTGGTCGATGGTGGTTTTGGTACCAAGATTTTGTTCTCGACGGCCTATCTTCTAGATAGGGCGGCTGTTTGGCCAGGTGAGAATAACCACTACTTTCCATACGCGATGTTCTTTGTTAATTCGCTATTAAATCTGTTTTACTGATTTCTTTTTTTCTTTCTTATAGTTACAAAATTAATGGCTCGGTCACTCGAAGCCCAAGGGCTGCGGATGAGAGATAGGGCGAGGAACTCAGTTCTTGCTGGATAATTAGGAGGAGTCCGCCAGAACTATGTACAGGCCCGCTTTTGCCATATCGGACATTGAGTTCCCGACGAGACGCAGTTTTACAGCCATTTACAACTATATAGATCTTGGCCACCAAACTGTCCGTGTCGTCCCTTGGGACGATTCTGCATATCATCACGCATTGGCGTGAAGTACCATTCCCGCCAATACTGCTGCTGCCGGGTGATTTTTACAACCCAGGATCCCATAAAAATTTCTTTTCACTCCTCTAGAAACTTACGGAAATACTCGGTTTCGAACTATATACATCATGAACAATTACTTTTTTCACCCGCCTTCCGGATTACGATCACGAAAGTTACGTTTTGTCATGCCAGGGTACAGGGTTCGATCTTATTCATCACAATGGACGGCTGGGATTATATAAAAACAAAAATTGATATTACTTATTCCAAGGATAAGGCTGGGCTGTTATATTTATATTTTCGGATGCGGGGAAAAAAGGAAAAAAGGAGAAAAGAAGAAAAGAAGAAAAAGGAATCGAGAAGCCGGGAAAGCAGGGGCTCATTTCATTCATTTATGAGCACCGTGCTTCGCATTGCATATATACAGACATACACGCCTTAAATTCATACGTTGGGATCCGGTTTCTGAAGATCTAGTGCTGCAGGTGGGGTGGTACATTTTCTGTTTTTATGGTGTTTCTTCATCTTCCGCCCTTTGTTTTGAAATTCCCCCAGCTGCGCTTTATATACTCTTTCGATTTATGCCGATGCTTCAATTGTCTGGCATGTCGTTGGCCTTGCAATCTATTTTCATACATTTCGCGTCTCAGTCTCCCTGTTATATCGTTCGACCTCGGCACTGTCAGTATGAGTAATATATGCATGCATGGTTTTGTCTACGGGAAGACTCGGTGTTTAATGTCACGAATTGATGATTTCTTGTCGGGTTTTTTAATTTTATGTTTTCCATTTTTCTTGTTCTTTTTCTCTACAATTTTTCCTTTCAATTACCCCCATTTACTATTTTTGATTTTTATGATTTGTTAATAAACCCCTATTTTACACTCCAGGTGCTTGAGATTTCACCATTGAGATTCAACCATGGATGCATGCATACATCACCCATCACTCGTTCATTCATTCATTCAATGCAACTTTTTATTTGAAACTGCTAGCCATGCTACTATGTTGAGTTATGAATTGATTGATTTCAGATCATTTGCTACAATATGCTCTTGAACAGGGTTTGATTTGGTTTTGCTTTCTTTTACCTTTTCATTTTTTTTCATTTTCATTTTTATTTTTCTCACCTTTCTCATTTATATCTACAATTTGATTTCTCTTCTGCCTTTCCCCTTCCCCCATTGACCTGCGAAATTTTTATCGGAGATTTCAACTCTTATGTATGTAGATACCCCTTTTCAAAGAAGGTTTAAGAATTCAAGATATTACAGATCATGCTAGATTATTCCTGGATATCATTCTTTTTGCAAAAAATAATTAAAATATTGTGAGACATTTATCATAATTGCTTGTATGTCCACCCGTATTAGAGCCGCCAATGAAGACTTAGGCTAACATGAAGAAGGGAATACGAAGATAGAGGACGAGTATAGCATGAGAGAGATGAAATTCTGGCAGTGAATGTGTCGGTCAGTGAGGTGTTCGATTATAGAAATAGAGTGCAGAATGGGATCAATATCAATATAAATATATGCTCTCTATCCAACATGATGGGATGTAGTGAGGCACGTTCATTGAATCTAGTGGCATGAATCAGATATATCAAGAAATACCACCAAGAGAACAGAACAATGTCAACAAAAAATATTCGAATGCACAGAAACCATGTAGAGAACATCATTTCATTGACATTGAGTCTATATCTTACGGAGAAACCACCTCTCCAGATAGAACAAAAATATATAATATCCAACTACCATTTAGCCACACTCTCAATGGATCCCGATCTACACACCACAACCCTTTCTTTCTTCCTAAGTACACTAGGAACATTCCACATTTCCACCCACTACACAACAATCCTCTCGAACGAATATTTCCCCACAGCCTTCCGCCTCAAATAGCCAATCTCGCGCTCAGTCCTCGCCACCACCTCACCCGTCGTCTTCCGGATCTTAGTCCTGCTCACCTCCTCACCAATAATAGTACCACCAGTGGCAGAAGTACCAGCAACGTCCTGACTCGTGCCCCCACCAACTTCCACCCATTTAAGTGAAAGAGGTAGCATCTTGGTATCACTATTTAGCGCCCCATCGGTAACATTGATGTTATCAGTGTCATAAATGAGAATGTCAGCACCGTTGTGTCGCTCCTTGCGCTTTAGACGGCTGCCGCGCGGTAAGGCTGGGGAAGTTGAATCAACCTGGTCCTCCCTGTTGTTCCTGTTGCTGCTGCTACTGCTATTCCTGTTGGCACCGGCGCCGGCTGTTTCGGCATATCTGACAAATTCTCGCAGTATGCCCTTGAGATATGTTGCTTCTTCGACGCCAACCAGTGCAGCTGAGATCTCAGATTTCATGTCGGCGATTAGACTTGCTTCGCTGTCTTCTGCGCCCGCGAAGGCGGCGGCGGAGATCCAACCGCTTGGCCCTATAGCGTCAATGCAGGCGGTCAAACTGTTGACCATGGTGGATAGGTTGAGGGTGGGGATCTTGGGGTCGGAAGAAAGGGGCGCCTCTGACTGTTCCATGAACCGCGAGGTATAGCCGCCCGTGGCGAGGGAGTGACGGAGATGGTGGATTATGGACAGTGTGTCGGAGTTGGAGAGGACAGAGCGGATCGCTTGGGTTACTTTGTTGATAGGGTGGGAGTTGAGTTTTGTGAAGGTTAGGTTTAGGCCGGTTATGGCGTCTGTGATGACGGTGTCGATACCACGCGGGGTAGTGGAAGGCTTATTCTGGGTTTTGTGGGTTATTTCTTGCGAGTTGCTTTCTTTGGTTTGGTGTGCGGATTCGGTGATGGCTTTGGGTAATTCCTCTTCCGGTCTGGGCTGATGGGAGCGGGCGATGTCAAGGAAGATGTTTAGTGCATGGGCAAGTTCAGTCGCGTCTAGATTTATCGGGCTCCGTAATACTTGCAACAATAACTTGATGGAAAGCCCGGGGTCGGTAAGAGCGCGCACCAGTGAACCGCTTGGGATTGGTGGTATCATTTTCGGGCGCATTGACTGACGAAGAGCGGTCCGAATGCTATTCACACTGAGGTGATGCGAGCTTATAAGCCAACGGAATGTTTTCGGTGGCATAAAGGACACGACCAACGTCGGGGTCTTCGGCTCAGTGTCGCTGATCCTTAAAGAAAATATCTTCCCGAGCAGGAAATAAATCTTTTCTGGGTCCACAAACTCCGATGATGACGGTAGATGTTTAAGTTTGTCGTCCTCCCCGGTTGCTGAGGTTTTGCAGAATGCATCTTTCACAATTTTGTCAAACTTTATAGTATCCCTAGCCTCGGCCAAGGCATCAAGCTGCTTCTTTAATTCAGCCCACTGAGTAGCTTCATCTGGCTCAAAAAGGCCCACAGGCCGCATGTGATTGGCTCGCTTGGTGTCCGACTTTTGTAATGAATCTGACGGCGACTGAATTCCTTTACCAATTGCATTAATCAAAAACCCATCACCGGACTGTTTTAGAGATGGGTCGTAGCGGTCATGAGATGATGCGAGATCAAAACCGAGAAGTGCGGCTCCACGTGTCGCAATAACAATTCCAAGCTTCGAGAAATAGGAGATAAACACTATAGGCACCTTGTGGACGTCTGATTTTGTGGCGACTGCGGTAGAAATATCTGCTAACGAAAGGTCCGCTTGAATAGATTGATATCGGGCGTTATAGATCGCAATTGATGATTTGCCAGCACCAATAACAGACTGCGGGGATATCCGCATGATGGATGAAAAGCTTTCGTTGGGAAGAATCATATGAGACGATATTTCTGGCGAGTATTGAGATATATCATAATTGATGAACCCATTTTCAAAAGATAACGAGAGCCCACTGGTGCTAGGATGGAAGTTCCATTGGAGAGACTGGGACTCGAACGGCGTCTGTTGCTCTTCGAAGTTCGGTAGACTAATAGTCATCAGATGTCGTAATCGTTTTGCATGACTTATTGAGAAATCATCTTCTGCAGCGCGAGTGGGTAAAGAAAAAACGTTCACTTTTATGTCGCTGGGAAGCAATTTCTCTTTTTGACGTGGCCGGGAAACAAGCATCAGCACTGAGGAAGTGCCCGATTCTGTTCCAATCTCATCACCCAACACGGTCGCTACGATATCCTGCCTTTTCTTGAACAGCGATTTGCGCGCGTCATCAAAGGCCACAAGGAACCCAGTCTGGATTTCATGTGCAGTCGACTTCTCAACCCCGGTATTTGGCAGGACATTCCACTTTTGAGTCTTGAGATCTGGAGAGAGTCTGCGAACTCGTCCGTCTTTATGAACTACAAGGACATCGAAGGGATCATGTTGCTTCTCTGCTTCTGGGGCTGTGGGAATGATGCCAAGGAAAACAACGGGGCTCTTGGAGTCTTTGAGCTTGAAAGACGTGCTGGAAATGTTCAGCGCATTGTGAGTACCGGTGGTAGACTCATCTAGGAAACATTGCACTTGATTCTCCGGCTGTTCTATGGCACAATAAGTCTGTCTTCTTGCAACTGCATTCTTCTGGGTAGACTTTTGCCGCACGGAGCAGGGGGGGCAAGAAAACGAAGACTGCGGCGGAATTGCATAGGAGGTGACCAGTTTCGGGAATTGAACCTGCTCATAATCGGTCAGTGATGCATGGTAATTAATAATAAGCAAAGAAATAAGGCTCTCACGTTGTAGATATTCACGCTCTCGCCGTCGATCGCAGCCGCAACCTCATATCGTTTCCTCTTCCTGGAGCCCTCTACACCGTAAACTTCCCCTAATTGGCATTTACCAGCTGAAGCCCCCAACGGGCGTGGCAATTGGGCCAGGACAGACGGTGCCTGTAGCTCCATATTGCGAAAAGTTGCTTCCTTTTGACTATATGGAGGTTTGACGTTGTTCGTCCTGACAAAAATATCGCAGCTTTTTTTACGGCTATCGGAGTAACGCTTTTTCCGTATCCGCCGCACTAGCCGGATTTAGCAACTTCTTTAAGGCACGGGAACGCGTGATTTGGCTAAGACGCGACAAAAAGACGATGGAGGAATTTCTTCAACTGTACAACTACTAATAAACAACATGATAATTACCATTGCAGTGCGCCAACTCCAGCTCCAACATCTCTGAGCTGGGATTTCCCCTTCGTCTATAGCATCTCCACATTATTAAAGCCGGTCCAGCATTCCCGCCGTACCTATTGGGGATTCAGCTTTTACAATGCGACAATTCTCCAGGGGATTGAATGGCTGCTATTGCTCTTGAAAGGGTCATGGGACAGCATGACCAACGGACCTTACACCCGTTCTTTGGGAAAGGTTTGTGGAATTCTGCGTTATTTATGATTGGCTGTTAACCTTCGCAAAGGCCCAAAGGATACCGACCTCCCATCGTCTGAATCTTTACAGTCCGCAGACCCGGTAGACACAGTGGCAGTCAGGAGGGATGTTGCCAACATATCAACAGATCCCATGTCTGGTTCAGACAGCCCTGATCTGAGCGGTGGAAGACTTTCGTCTCGTCGCAACAGGAAGCGGGACGGAGGATTGCAGCTCCACCTCACAAGCAATGTCCAGCACGGCGAACCTGTCTCGAAAGACGAGGATGCCAATGCTAGCCGGAAAAAGCGCCGAAAAACAGACACTCAAGAACATGCTGGGCATGTGACAAAAGGACTACTACGGCGACATCTTGTCACGGACAATCCGGTCCCTTCGTTGGCTGAACAGCTCAAGATTGCTGCTCGCAGCGAGGCTCATGCCGCAGAACAAAATCCCGGGACTCGAGGGGGAAGCGATTTGTCCGTAGCGGATGCGGTTTCAGAGGAATTGCAGAACCTGCCATCTTCATCCTTACTAGAATCTTCTCAACCATGTCTGAAACCGGTCGATCTGAACCCGAAACCCGATGACCCTCCAGTCAAAACGCTCAGGTTAAACCCGAACGGCAAATTATTGAATTCTCCCTTGCGAGCTAAAAGTGAACCTCGTGGTCAGGAAGAGCCGAGTACAAAGAGGAAATCTGCTGCTCAGAAACGAAGCAAAAAGCAATCTGCGGTAGTAGCTTTGAGATATGGAGTCAATGAAGAGTCACGTTCCTCGATAGGCCAACAAATAGACGAAATAATCGATGGTCGAAAAAAATATTCCTTGGTACAGGAAACGCTCTCTATTCCTATTCCTAAACCCCCACCGCAACAACCTTCGAGGCCTACGCATCCATTTTTCCTGGGCAAGGCCGCCGAGAAGATAGAAGAAAAAGTTGGGGATCTGACCCCAAACCGCCCAGCATGCGCTCAACAAGATCGAACAGCTACTGCAAATCGACTCTTGGAACAAAGTTCCCAAAGTCCTCAGCATACCTCGAGCCTTTTGGCTAGAGAGGTAGATGAGTCGAGGACTACAAGCGCGAAAGTACGTTCACTTCTTCCAAAACATCCAGATCCCATCGACCCTATTTGGCCGCCTCGGGAAGCTGTCCATGTACGTGGGCTTTCACCAAGTAACGATAACAACTGTTCGTTCATGGATTTCGAAGAGAGAAAAGCAAAAGGCTTAGTTGCCTCAATACCAGATTATGAAAACATCCTCTGTGTTCAATCACGACTATCCCCACATGCTACTAGACTCGATGCAAAAACGGCAGTATTAAGACGACCCAACAAAAAAACTTGCAGTCGCGACAGACTCTTGGAAATAGTTATGAATCGACTTGGTTTGACAGTGGTGTCTACTGAAACGGCTGGCGAAAAGGTTCCCCGCCAGCGTACCTCAACGCCCTACATATCTCACCCCGCAGTGGCTCAACTGTTATCTTCGGTACGATCATCAACGACCGCTTTCGAACGGGGGGAGTTCGATGACTCCCCGTGGACGCAAAAGTATGCCCCTAGTGGAGCGGATTATGTGCTTCAGCTGGGTACTGAAGCCTTAGTTCTAAAAAGGTGGCTACAAAGCCTCACCGTTTCGACAGTAAACACTGGTACTCCCGGTGGTGATGGAAAGCACTCAAAGCAGATTCTGGATGACAGTACAAAACGTAAGAAAAGGCGAAAAAGGCCAAAAGGTCTTGATGAATTTATTGTTTCCAGTGATGATGATGAGCCCCGAATGGATGAAATTGATACCCCTGGCGATGAGGACGAACTAGCTGGCGGAGTTACTATATCCAATAAACGGACGGTTGTTCGATTAGATAACCCAATCGCAGACAGCAAATCAGCATCAGAGAAGCGTCCAGTAGCTAATTCAATACTTATCAGTGGCCCTTCAGGCTGCGGGAAAACCGCTGCTGTCCATGCCGTGGCCAAAGAGCTTGGATTTGAAATCTTCGAAATAAATGCTGGAAGTCGCAGGAGTGCCAGGGATGTCGTTGAACGTGTCGGAGATATGACCCAAAACCATCTTGTTCAGCTGCTCGGACAAGTTGACAATAACTCCCCTGGTGTGTCTTCGCTTAAGTCGATGTTTTCCACGCTCAGCAATGACACTGGAGAGCAAAGCACGATGAAAAGCTTTTTTAAACAAAATATGATCCCACCTGGCGCAAGGACAGCGGACGCGGATAGTGCCCCCGCCTCGGACGGAAGAGCACCGGTGTCGAAAGCGCAACCGAGCCAGAAACAATCTCTTATACTCCTTGAGGAAGTCGACATCCTCTTCGAAGAAGACAAGCAATTCTGGAGCGGTGTTCTAACACTCATCGGCCAATCTAAGAGACCGATTATTATGACCTGCAATGACGAACGTCTGCTCCCCTTTGAGCAGTTGAAACTTCACGCGATTCTCCGTTTTCGCCAGCCTCCATGCGACCTCGCTGCAGATTACCTCTTCCTCCTTGCAGCAAATGAAGGGCATATTCTGGATAGACAACAGATATCTGAGCTATACACGGTTATGCGCCGGGATATTCGTGGAACGATCATGCAGTTGAATTTCTGGTGCCAGATGGCAGTTGGGAGCAAGAAATCTGGACTGGACTGGTTGACTACGCGACCCCTTTTGCGTGATGGACAAGAGAATGAAACTAACCTTCCTAAAATCGTGAGCACGGACACGTATGTCTATGGCATGGGTTTTGTCTGCCAGGATCTCGCGTGTGCTGAAGATGATCCGTACGAACGGAGGAGTCAACTTATACTTGAGTGTTTAGGCCAATGGCACATGGGTCTTATGGACTGGCATCAATCGAAAATGTATCGGGGCGAGTTACAGGACCACGATGGTCAGAGTCTCCTGGAAGCGCTGGTCCAGGAAAGTCGCGAGGCTGATATGAGAGCTGACCTCGATATTATTTGCCGGGGTTCTCCTGATGAGTTTACCGATGTAAGTTATTGGTGCTGAAGATTCACGATACAAACAATGCTAATAATGGCGTACACAGGACGTCTTTGACCCTTCTTGGCCCGAAATGACTGGCAAACAGCGCTCCACATATACGGAAGGCTATCAATTGCTACAAACAGATCCCTTGACTGACTATGCATGTCTATCAACAAAGATCGGTGTCTCAATGACCGTTTTGTTGGGCAACTCCTTCCATGACTCCTCACCTTCTTCCGACGAAGATACCATTATTCAACAAGCCCTGGAGAAATTCTCTTCTCATAAACCTATATACCTAAACCGGTACGAACTACGCGATACCTTCGAGCCCGTAATGGATAACCCCGACCCTTTTAACCCTCCATCTGGCCGTCAATCCTTTTCGTTTGACAACGGTACAGCACCAATTTCCGAAGACCTAGCACCGTATATCCGAGCAATCGTCTCGTTCGATTTACGGCTCGAACAACACCGGCAGGCGCTTAGCGGACCCATTTCCCATGACCCAAAGAGCAACAAACGGATTCGAACGACGAGGGCTAGTCGAGCAGCACTTGAAGGAGGGGACAAAGCAAGCATACGCAAGGAGAGGTGGTTTTCGGGCAAACTCAATTCTAGAAGCGTGCTGGCTACGGGAGGTCCGGAATGGCAAGATGTACTTGGACGGGAGATTCAGAAGGTTGCTGGGGGCATGGATCCGGGGAATGAGCAAGGAAACCAAGCTATGGACTGGCAGAGCACTGGGAGCACTAGTGAGGGAGGGATATAATTTTTTGCATATAGTTTAGGAGCGGATGGATAACGTGCGGGATGCGTATGAGGCTAATGTTTTTTTTTATATTTGTTAATATAAGTTATGGCATTTTATTCATTCATATTTTTGAATTGCTATACAACTACTTCTCGATCATATAGCAGCAAGGGACAGATACTCCGTAGAAAGAATGCAATAGCCCGGCAATGATGTAATTAGCACGTGACAATAGCCTTGTAGCAGAAGTTAAGTTATTATAGGCATATCCTAGTTATAATCTAAGAAATTAAGACTGGCATTGCAGTATTTTAAAACTACTTTCTTCCAAGGACATATTTACACAAGCATGTTGCTGCAATAGGTATCGACCTGACTTGATGCAAACCCCGTGATGACTAGCGCCGAGCCGCGAGTTTCTCCACTCCCGCGACTTCGAAGCAACAAACTCAGCCTCCTCCAGGCAACCTGATAAACACATCCTTGAAGCTATCTCTATTCTCGAGCTCACGACCAGGTTGAGCGGTGAGGATCTACAATTACCTTATCTCGCTACCCTGGCGTAGCTTTATCATTCTGGCGTGAACCGGTCAGGACTTAAATCATAACCCGGAAACCCCCACCCCTCTCCGACCAGGAACCCAGCTTCGTTTCCCTCGTTCCCTCAGCATGTCTCTCTTCGGTACCTCTCCCGAGGGCCCTCCTGTGACCAAGGCCAATTCTAGCTCGCGCTCCAAGTCCTCCTTGTTTTCAGACCAGCCGGGCTTGGGTGCAACCTCATCTTCCTCCCTTTTTGCCGACGACACCCCTGGGGATTCCTCGGCATGGAACTCTCCAAATCCGAAGAGGGCCGCGCGCCATGAACTTGTCAAGATGCTATTGCCAGCTTCGGAGGTTCCAGAAGGGTACATTGATGCATACGATGTGGTGTTGGATTCGGGGGATAAGTTTGGTGCTGGCATTGCTGTCGATGGGGCAAAGAAAGTCCTGCGAGATACTGGCCTGAGCGCTGAGGAACAGGCTACGATTCTCAATATGGTGGTGCCTGGTGGCCGTGATCCGCCAAATGGGCTAGGGAGAGGTGAATTCAACGTTTTACTTGCTCTGATAGGTTTAGCTCAGGAGGGTGAAGATCTCACTTTTGATACCATTGACGAAAGAAGGAAGAGTAAGCTTTCTTCTCTTTTTATCATTATTTTTTACTGCCTTTTCATCTTGGGTTTCCCTACATTGCGGTGTCAAGGTAAACTCATACTAATTGTTTTTTTTACGAAATTTTAGGACTTCCCAGACCTAGCATACCTTATATTGATCGACTGAAGTCCCGCAACGGCACAGCCATAGCGCAGCCCGATAACGCGGTTCCTGTCCCCCACCAACCGTCCCCACGACGGATGACGCAGGGGTCTCTTGGGGACTCCGATCCATGGGGAAGCCCCGCACTGCATCGCGGCCATAACCATCCGATTGAGAATGGTAATATGGGAGCTAGCCCAGGAGTAAACGGGTTCGTCGCGTCTTCACATTCTGCTACGAATGGTTTCGCTCACAGAACTTCAAGTGCATATAACGTCCAAGCCGATTCCGCCAATGAGGGCGATCAATCTATCGGACAACCTAGCGAAAATACTCCCGGTAGCGTCGCGTCTGGTTGGGGGGATAATTTCTCTAACCCGTCAGGTGCCGGCTTTGGAAATGCAGGAAACCCCGGGCTAGGGGATGGATTCGGACAATCTGGAGATGACCAGGGAAATGCCAATTCTAATACTATATCCAGGTCCCTTGGCGGTGGCAGGATCACCTCTCAAGGTGTAGAAGAAGTGATCACGATCAACATGCTGCCCGAAAAGGAGGGCATGTTCTTATTCCAGCATCGAAACTACGAGGTCAAATCCTCACGACGGGGAAGCTCTGTAATCCGGAGATATAGTGATTTTGTATGGTTGGTGGACTGTCTACAAAAGCGGTATCCGTTCCGGCAGATACCACTTCTCCCTCCAAAGAGGGTTGCAGGTACGTTAGAAGCTTGACTTCAAGCTTAAAAAATACTCACAAATGCTTTTAACAAAGTCAATGGCACTCACCTCGCAGCGGATTCAAACTCCTTTCTCGACAAGCGACGGAAGGGTTTAGTACGGTTCGCAAATTCGCTTGTTCGCCATCCGGTTTTGAACCAGGAGCAACTGGTGGTGATGTTCCTGACCGTTCCTACAGTACGTGCTGAAAATTATAGATATCTCCCGCAACCATTTTTACAGTTAAATAATACTAAACCCCAAACTAGGAGTTGTCCGTCTGGCGAAAACAAGCTACTATTTCCGTTCAGGAGGAATTTACAGGCAAACCACTACCTCCGGATCTCGAAGACTCCCTCCCTCCGACTTTGAATGAGACATTTGAAAGGGTTCGTTCAGGTATAAAGCGTTCAGCTGACATTTATATCAACCTTTGTAATCTGCTTGACCGTCTTGCGAAACGTAACCAAGGCCTTGCCGCCGACCAATTCCGATTTTCCAGAGCCCTGCAGGCTCTGACCGATTGTACATCAGATACGTATGCCGTCGACACGAACGACGTGCCGCTGTTGAACAACGGTATAAACTCCACAGCCAAGCACCTCATAGCCAGCCAGGGATTGTTGGATGATGAGGCTCGGGCCTGGAATGACGGAGTCTTGGAGGATCTCAAGGTCCAGCGAGATTGTCTCGTGGCTATGCGCGAGCTCTTCGATCGGAGGGACCGCTATGCCAAGGACAACATTTCACAGCTCGAGCGGCGGATTGAGAGCAATGAGAAGAAATTACAAGATTTGCGGGCTAAGCCCGAGGGCACAGTTAAGCCTGGGGAGGTGGAGAAGGTTGAAGATGCAATTATCAAGGTAAGAAGAAATGTTTTGCTTGTTACTTTGCATCTCTCCTCCGCTGAAATGGGAAATAAGCCATAATTAGTTATTTGTGGACAATTAAGTAACTAACATGAAATAAATCTCTCTTCCCTGCAGGACAAGGAGTCTATAGTCCAACAGCATGCCAGGGGTGTGTTCATCAAGGAATGTATCCGCGATGAGCTGTTGTACTTCCATATGAGCCAGTATCATATCAGCCGGCTGCATCAGGACTGGAGCCAGGAGAGGGTTAAATACGCGGAACTGCAGGCCGACAACTGGCGTTCTCTGTGCGAGGAGGTTGAGGCGATGCCGACTACTGAGTAGAGGAGGGGCGGGTGGTGGAAACTGAAACATCCTACTACATACCCCGCACAGGGTGTGTGTTGTAGTGTTTGATCGAGGGTGTGGATATGAATATGGAAATGTAAATGTTTTAGTGTTGCCCCCCCCACCCCCGCCCATCGTTGAACATGTCATTTATTTAGCTTTCCTTGTCTTCGTCTTCGTCTCTCCGTTGATATTCTTATTTTTTCACTTGACCGAAATTCCCCTGTTCGTATAGTCTGATTTGGTCTCACCGAGTGCAGTTTTCTCTCTCTCTCTTTATTTCTAATTTTTTGATCAAATCCACCACGATTGCTTGGATAGTGGCTAATTTTCTCTACTTGTCCATCTGAGTCTGAGTTTGAGGTCGAGTTGGATGGAGTTCGATTTAATTTCTTTATCTTTCCTTTATTCCCGTATCTTGCTACTGGTTTATTCCTTTTTTATACCCCCTCACCCCCCAACCAATTCCCTCCAGATTTTTTTACAAATTTCGTTCCCACGCTCTTTCTTTTGTGCTGAGAATGTGATGATTATCTTTGTATATCGAAAACCCTTGTTATTTAGCCATGGCCTTCATTCGCTCCTATTCCGATTGGAAAACGCATCTCATTGTTTTCCAAACTCCGCCCGTCCGCCGGTTGATATTGTATTTCAGTAGGGAAAAGCCATGTGGCGGTGGCACAACTATATATATATAATTGACACGGATATTATTATTTATTAAATCAACCCGTAATCACATATCACACTACATGGGGAAAAACACCACGTTCTGTCCCACGTTTGGAAATTCTGCATGCAAAACTCCTCATCACAACCGTTCACGTTTCTTGGCTGCAGCCCACTCATGTGGGTTCATGTCGGCTGCATTGAGCTTGGCAATTGCTTGATTTCATTCTAAACAAGCTTCAAAGAAAAAGAAAAAGTGGAGAGAAAAGGGGCGGCAGATTACTGAATAATTATGATGTCCATACGTGCTTTTATATGAAAGTAATGGATGTCAAATAATAAAATATTTCCCTTCCATCCGGATACAACCTTGGAAATTCTATGGCTGCTGAGTCATAAGTCTTGGCAGTTGATCCTAGGGTTCGTCTTTTCCAAAGTTGAAACAAAACATTTTATATCTAACCAACCTACTTATCCATCTATCCATATATCCCCTTATCTCCAATTGGCGACAGGCAGTCTACCCAGTCTAGGCCGCTTAGCGAGACAGAGAGATAAGCGCTGACTGTACTAGAAGGGATCCATTCCATCCGTGAGAGTGGGATGAGAAACTCCATCATGATACAGCTGAACAAACCAAGGTATACAAATACAAGTTCCCCACGCACTAAACACATTGCATGGGCTACTCAACAAGCGCCACCACCGCTCCTACTGGCTACTGAATGCCGCCAGCGTCCGCTTTTTATTCGTAGGCTGAAGCTCCTCCGCTCCACTGCCGATAAAAAGTAGCGTTTACCCTCTTCCTTCTCCTCTTCTTCTCCTTTGGGAGATAAAATGCTTTGCAACGGGGAGCAGAGAGAAATTGGAACCCCCCCTCTCGACTCCATACAGATTTTTCTACTTACTGCAGCGTAAAATCTTACCTTACTGACCAGCTGCTCCGTGGACACTATTAGATCATCCCGTTCGTTCTCGCATTTCTTCGTTTCTCCACGTGTGTCCACGTGCCAGCGCCACCAAAAAGCGTTTCTTTTCCCGAATTTACGAAGTTGAATGCCCACCTCTGGAACAGGATATGTCCAGAGGCTTCTTGGCAACACTTGATAGACGAGGGATTCTTTGGGGCAGAAATATTTGGAAGAGTCAGCACACCGCCACGAGAGTCTGTTCTGGTTGTGGTTGGTTGGTGTTCGTTTGAGGCGTCAGGTTAGTAAAGGGAAAAAGAAAATATAATATTTCAAGCTCCCGGGAAACACCAGAGACGAAAAGCGCGGAGAAGCAGCTAGGAGGGAAAGGAGGTTGAGAAAAATTTGGGTATTTTATGATTCCCGCTTCACTCGACAATTGCCAATTCCTCTCCGCCCTCTCTACTCCATAGGCGACGGAGATTTGACCTCAAGGAAAACCAGAACCTCACTCACCCTTCGCGCTCCATCGTGGTTCTTATCGAGTTTAAGATCCTCCTGCAATCATGGCGTGGGATCATCTTGCCATCGATAAGCCGCATGTAGCCTACATGATCCTGGGCGGGTTTACCAGCCTGTTCATGCTCTGTTCACTATTCGTCAAGGAGAAACTATACATTGGCGAAGCGACAGTGGCTACACTTTGCGGCGTCATTTTCGGTCCTCATGCTGCCGGCCTCTTCGATCCGATATCATGGGGAAATGTCGATAAGATCACGCTGGAATGTTCGCGCATTGTCCTTGTCGTGCAGTGTTTCGCCGTTGGTGTCGAATTGCCCAAGTCGTATATGGAAAGACATTGGAAATCGGTCGTCTTGCTCTTATTCCCGGTGATGACCTGGGGATGGCTCGTAACGAGCCTTTTCATATGGTGGATGGTGCCACCCTTGTCATGGCTGGAAAGTTTGGCCTGCGCTGCATGTGTTACCGCTACCGACCCCGTCCTGGCTTCATCCGTCGTCGGTAAGGGAAAATTCGCAAAGCGTGTACCCAAACATCTTCGAGATTTGCTCTCTGCAGAGTCAGGCTGTAACGACGGCATGGCTTTCCCGTTCATCTACCTTGCTGTTTACCTTATTGAGTACCGGCCGGATTCGAAGCAAGTGGCCTACCATTGGATCTGCTTTACTATCCTCTACGAGTGTATTTTCGGCGCCTTTTTCGGTTTTATGATCGGATACATTGGTCGTCACGCTATCAAATTAGCCGAACGGAGGAGTCTCATCGATCGAGAGAGTTTTCTTGTGTTCTACTTTGTATTAGCCTTGTTTTGCGCAGGCTCCGGCAGCTTGCTGGGTATGGATGACTTGCTTATCGGCTTCTCCGCTGGGGTGGGATTCAGTAACGACGGGTGGTTTACAGAAAAGACAGAAGAATCCCACGTTTCCAACGTTATCGATCTACTGCTCAATTTGGCGTATTTTGTTTATTTTGGGGCAATTATACCGTGGCAACAGTTCAATGCACCCGAAATTGGTATGGTGCCCTGGAGGTTGGTTGTGATTGCTATTTTCGTGATATTTTTCCGCCGGATACCCATCATGTTAATGTTGAAACCTTTTATACCGGATATCAAAACATGGCGAGAAGCAATGTTTGCGGGCCATTTTGGTCCAATTGGTGTAGGGGCTATTTTCGCTGCTATCCTCACCAGGGCAGAGTTGCAAAGTGGAACAACCCAACCTCTCGATGAATTGCCAAAACCTGGCGACCGCAATTACGTGATTGTCACTCTCATTTGGCCTATCACCACCTTCATGGTGATTTCGTCCATTATTGTGCACGGATCTTCGATTGCCGTCTTCACACTCGGAAAACACATCAATACCTTGACCATCACAATGTCCTACACGCAAGCTAACGAGGACGGCCCGTCATGGATGAACAGGCTTCCTCGCATCCAAACGCAATCCAAAGCGTCGATGTCCTTACGCAAAGAATCGATGGAGTCGGAGTCGAATGGGAAACTTCCAGAGTTCCCGCCTGGTACTCTTGGCCCGATTGGGTTTCCAGGTAATTTATTGCGACGCCAGAGAGAAGATGCGGAAAGTGAGCCGAATAGTCGCGCATCCAGTCGCAAGCCCTCGAGAAGACGGAAGAGAGGCGCTGGTGGACCGATTAGTCAGTCCGCAATTATGCCACAGAGGAGGTTGGAGGCCACCGGTTCTACGCAAGGTGAGATCACAGACGAGAACAAGCCTCCCTTGGAACTACCCGAGTCGACAACCCAAGAGCCTGAGATGGAAGTTTACCGTGAAGGCGACAAGATAATCATCGAGGACGAGCAAGGTAATGTTTTGGATACTTCCGATGTCAGTCACATGACCCCTGAGGAACAGAACGAGCACATCCTAGAGCGCCATAACCAGCTTCGCGAGGATCGAATTGGGGAACTTCCAAAATCCAAGGGCCAAGCGCATGATAAAACCGAGGGTGAAGGTCTTGACGCTGTTGTCCGTGAGAAGGCGGGATATACCCGTGAAAAGATTAGAAAACGCCTCCCTGTATGGATGGGTATTGGACAGGAGGGGGTAAAGGAATCTAAGGTCGCACCATCAACTCAGAAACCTGACCAGGGAGGTCGTCGATCCGCGAGGGCGTATCAATTTGGAAACACAATCATTGTCGAAGATTCGGATGGCGAAGTTATCAAGAAATACACCATCCCTTCCGATGAAAAGCATTCGAAGGACCTTGAGGAAGCTGGCGCTAGCAGTCCTGCAGACGCGAACCTTCCCTCACCCATCGAGCTAGAGACTATGCGACGAAAGATGTCCCGTGTAGGAAACTGGATTGGCTTTGGAGAGCATAAAGAAGGAGGCGAACCCTCCTCGAAGAAAACGCAGCAGACCGAAGGTGACTCTTCCGACGACGAGCGACTCCGATTCACCGTAACAAGGCCGGGCTTGATGACAAGACCAGGTATGGGACGCAGAATGAGCAAGCGTGATTTCATTAAACAGATCCGCACACTTGACCCCAAAACCCGCACGGAACTACTCCACCACTCCTCCACCCCGGAACAGCTGAAAGCCGCTCTCCAAAAGGAGCATGCTCGTCCATCCCACCTTCAACATCAAGTAATACAATCACAGCCGCAACTATTCCCCCAACAAACGCACGGCTCCCAAACCACCAGAGGACCAGAAGAAGAAGAACAGCAACCCATCCAAACCCATGACATCACCGCCACCCTCGACCAATATCCCGACCGCATGACCTCCACCGCCGGAGCGCGTCGGCGGCATCTTATAGCCACCTCCGGCGACGGAGGTGAACCAAGTAACTCCACTTCCCCATCCTCCACACGCGACCGCCGCGATTCCGATGACGATGGCACCGAACGTATCCCGCCCTCCCAGCTTCGCCAACTAGCTGGCCTGGCCCTTCCCACCAACCCCACACCCTTACAACACGCCGTACACGACAGCGCTGCTGAGACGCCCGCTGAGCGCAAGCGCAGGCTGGCGGCACTGGGCGAACTGCAGGACCCAGCTAACGATGACGATGACGACGACGATGAAAATGATTGGGGTGGCACGGAATCTCCCGGCGGAACCCGGGTTCGAATTAGTAGACGTGGACGACGCGCTGCGGCCCGCCAGGAGCCTGATAGTGAGGATGATGGGGAACCTCGTGCTGTGAAGGGTAAGGTGCAGTTTGCAGATGGCACGAGGCCGGCGAGAAAAAGGGGGGCGGCTGGGGAGGTGGTTATCGCTCCGTCACAGGCGTACGTAGCTGGTTCGGGATCTGCTGGTGGTGATGGGGATGGTGATGGGGAGGAGGGAGAGGGTAATGGTGGTAGTGGAAATTCGGGTATTGGGGGTTTGGCCGAGAGGAGTGGGAATGGGAATGGAGGGAGAGGGCATACGCCACGGGTGTCGTGGGGCGGAGAGAGGGGGAGGCATTTGTAAAAGGCGCTTCAGGGGAGGATATATTCTGGGTACAAATTAAATGGTTGGTTGTGATTCGATGAGCCCTTTTCTTTTTGTCTATTTTAGATACCTGATGCCGTTTTTATGCCATGATGGATTGATTGCGTTTTATTTACTCGAGCCGTTGTTTTTTGCTGCGTTTCTCTCTTTTTCTTTTCGTTTTTCTGTTTTTTTTGTTTTTCTTTGCTTTAAGACTACATGTGTGCGGCGGTTGTCCCCTTTTTTCCCGTTTACTGTATTCCCCGGGCCCTTTACCATTTTGTATGATGATGGTATCTGATAGATTGTATACGTCAAATATGTAACTTAATCCATACCGCTTTTTCACCTCTTCAAACCTCAACTTTAAAAATAAATAAAAAGCCCTGACGCTTAATTTATAAATAGAAGGTTTATCGTAGATAGCACTAAATGGAGAGGGGCGAGCTGCCATTTGAAAAAAAAGGGGGGGTATGAGATTGAAAACTGGCTTGTCCGTCGATACTAATGTAACTAACTATATCAAGGGAATTGAATAAAGGTCTTTGGCCCGGCCATTTATCTTGCCGTCTTCACAAAAAGGGGCACTGAACCATAATTGAAACCCATCTTTACAAAAAGAATTTGACAAGAACAAATGCCTCCAGGGATGGAGGGCATGTCTGTGTAGTTATAAATATGAATATTGAGTTAACTAGACTAACTGGTCGTTATTATAATTTGCATCTGGTTCCATCCATCCAACTGGAGGTACGGATCCATTGTTGTGAGTATGTAACTTAATCGCGCACGATCGGTGAGGCTGTCGCCGAAGGATATGAGAGTTCTAAAATGTATCCCATGGATTATTCTTACTATTGTGAGGAGGCTGGGAGTAAGAGTAAACCCCATTACAGAGGGTGAGGAAAATAATAGACACGAGGGTCAGGGTAGGCGGCATGATATATGTAACTCACTGACTGAGTGGTGCGAGTAAATGATATTGATAGCTTCATTCCTCAGAAATCCGGTTGTTTATATATCCCAAGCACTAGATTTTCCGAAAGTGAAGCCAAGGAGGGAAACTCATGCGGCTAAAATCGTATCACCCCAGATACTCAGCTGCGGAGAAATGTCAGGGTTTTTTTTGTATTGTTCATGGAAGGAAGCAAAGATGGGTGACTAAATATATGTAAAGCAAGTAGGTAGTTTCCAAGGTTCAAATACCGCTTTCATAATACACGTAGCGACAAACCAAACCAAATCAAATCCCCATCTGTACCAAAAAGTCCAACCCAAGGGGGGAGAGAGGAATGAACAAAGCAAAGGAACTTTGGTGGATGCAATGAAAAACTAACTCAAAGCTGAAGTTGATGGAGAATTATAAAAAAGAAAAAGAAAAAGGGAAAGTGTTTATTTAAAAACAAATGTTATAAAAAGCCAAAAACAAAGGGAAGTCCGAACGTTAAGATCGAAGTCGTCGTGGATATAAAAGGAACACCCTAGAGAGGGGGGCGAAAATGTTCCAGAAAACGCCCGTTTTATCATCGTCAGAGGTGGCATCAGCTTGGTCTACCGGGGACCGCGAAAGATGGAAACCAAAAAGAGCTTCGAAGAAGAAAAAGGTCCAGGGCAAAAAGTAGTGGAGATGGAAGGGGAAAAAAAAGGTCAATCAGACATGACAGCCAAAAATCAAAACTAAACACCAAAGCTATGAATGATGATTATGATGTCGATGAAAGAAAGAAAGTAAAAGGGACCGCAAAACCAAAAAAAGACCCCATGTTGATTTGTTGATACTTTCTTCTTGCAAGAATGTCCAAAACATAAAACACCCTGCGGCAATGAGAAGCGAAAAATAAACAAAGAAAAAAAAGTAATATGGAAGCGTCAAAAGATCAAAACAATATAAGGTGGCCACCTGACATTAAAAGGGAAATGAAAGGAAACCGCAGCTGGCGGAAGATTGTAACGAAGAAGGCAAATAAAGGATTATATGAAAATAAAAATGCTGCATTTCTGTTATAGAACACCGCCGGGTAGTTGTATCGAATTGGTCTGGTTCGATCGGCCAAGGCCGGCGCTTCCTAGGGAGCCCCCACCGCCGGTTCCACCATCAAAACCTGCACTGCCGGGTATGATGCCAATCCCCCCGGCACCAGACGTACCTGGCGGGCCCTGGTACCCACTAACCATCTGCCCATCTACTAACTGCGCTTGCTTTCGAAGCATAAACATCGGCTTTCGTCCCTCTTTCTCCAGCTGTTTGAACAAAATTAAGGGTCGCTCATCGAGGCCGAGACATCGTTCCTGATCACCAAAGACAATGTATAATGCATAAAGTCTCCAATCTTCGTGGATGTTGTACTTTTTAAGGGCAGCTGGGAGGACCCTGTGGCAGGGATCGTCCATGGATACTCGGAATGACTTGAATATTTCCACGCTAGGCGCAGGCGATTCGGCTGGATTTCGGGGGGCGGGTTGGTTACCAGTCGCAGAGCTTGGTGGGTCTTGTCGGCTCGATTGTCCAGAAGGGGGGCCGGCAATGGATCGGTCAGGTCGTTGTTGAGATTGAGGGTCATCGGAGTGCTCGTGAATTCCACGATTTGAGCTGTTTGACGTTTCCCTAGCATATGACCGAGAGGCTAGTGTTTGCTGCGGGTAAAAACTGCCTGGGGAGGTAGGAGAGGGCATCCCTTTTGGAGAAGGTTGACCTCCATTCATCGAAGCGGTTAGATGTGATGAAGCCGCCATGGCTGCAGCTGACGGATCTAATGAGTTATCGTTGGGTGTTCTTCCCTCAGGTATAAATTGAGGGATGTGAGTAGGAGAATTGTTCTTGGGAGTTGATCCCCCAGCAAATAATTTCTTAGAGAAAGTCCTGGTGAGGCTGTTTCCGGGTTTTTCAGCTTGTGTGATAACTGGAGTTGCAGTGGGTGGCTCATGGTTGTAATATTCTGAGTTGATGGTGGTGCCGGAGTATGTTGAATTTGGTTGATAAGGCAAAGGCTGTGACCTGTCTTTGGCGATTTTGACTACTGGCAACAATTCCTCACGAAGTTTGCGATAATCGTCCGCCAGTTTCCTGAGTTCTGCCTCTGCAGCTATGATCCTTTCATCTCGTAGTCTAATCGATTGAATAATACGAGATATATCGTCTTGAGTCGCGGCTTCCGCTCCGTTACTCTGCTCCGCAGCTGCAGATAATCCCCCGTGTTAGAAACTCGTCCCCTGCTCCTGTACCTGGGGTAGGGACCTTGGGACATGGGAAACCTACAGAGAGGGACATAATGGTCCACATCCAAGGGTATTCCTTGCTTGACCTTGGTTTCATAAACGCTCTTAAGAATTGTCAATCGATGACCAACACTCGAAATACCCATCTCCTTCAGCTCCTCATGTTTTAAAGCGATGAGAGCCTCCCCAACAATTTCATTTTCTGAAAAAAAAAAAGAACACAAGCAGACTATTAGTGAGGTTGGTCCAATTTTGGTTTTATTATTCTGTCATTCTACACATACCTAGAAACGCATCACAGTATTGGCTCAGACCTAGCGCCGCCGCAAAATCCGCACATTCCTCGGCAGTCCATTCCGTAATGATTGTTCTGGGCGAACCCCTATCATCAAGTGTATTTCCGAAAGTCGTTGGCGTATGCTCTGCAGATGGGAGCTCTGAATCTGTGGGAGATGTTTCCGAGTCTTCTATATGCGGGGAGGTGACTACGCTTCGTTCATATTCATCATCTGCGTCCGAGTCTGCGTGATATGGCGGTTGGAAGGCCATTTTGAATAGCAATCAAGTGCGGAAGCTGAGTGAGGAGGTAAATGAGGTGGTGGTAGTGGTGGGGGATGGCTAAGAAGAGTGTTGGGGGCCCGGTAAGCCCGCCACCCCTCAGGAAGCACGAAGGGAAGAATATCAAATAGCTCTGTGGACGAGCTTCGAAACACACGCTTGTGAACGCACGGGGGGTTTGATCGAAGGTCCTGCGACACTTGCACTAGACAAAGCGACAGGGTTCGATAGGCTCGAGACAAAGACTAGGCGACAAGTACGGGGGCCTAATTTGGAAAGTTTTGGAGTTTGCGGCGAGAGCTTTGTTGAAATGGGACGGACGACGGAGACAAAGACGGAGCCTGATGCGGGGGGAATTCGATGAAAGAGAGATAGCAAGCGAGAGATTCAAGGCATATGCTGGCTAAAGACGAATCGTTCAAGCTAGGTTTAGGCGTGGATGGACGGATATACAGTCAGGATTGAAGGGGGGATTTTGTTGCGTTAAACGAGGTGAATCGAAGCGGCGGGCGGGTAGGTATGGGGAGACTTCGACAGGCAAGGATTGTAGCGAGGGGAAAGATGTATACGGAAGGAGTAATGGGAGAGGAATGGAATAACAATCAACACGGTATAGACAGATAGCGAACGAGTGTAAAGGGCGTGGGAGATGTTGTAGATGCTGTAGATGTCGTTGATGTCGTCGATGTTCGTCGTTGATATTGATTGATATTGATTGATTGATTGATTGACATTGGTTAGGGAAGAGACGGATTGGGAAGGAATGGGACGCCAAGATATATCAGTCACGTGGTTTGAAAACTAACTTTATTGCACGTGATCTTGGTCTGGACAAGTCTCGGCTGCGCTAAGCCTAAAGCAAATGTAGACCCCTGACAGAATTTCCTAATACAGTATGGTGGCTCCGATCACCTGACTAGCGGCCCCTTGGCAAATCCTGCACTAGTCCTAATAAAGACTAATTGTGGAATTTCCCTGATTTCGCCGACAAATAGCCGCAGTCACCTGACCTTGGTCCTGCATGCCCGATATTGAGATGGCCCAGATATAGGGGTGAATTTGCTGTTGATTGTGGGCCTTTTGTCTATGGATAACACATATCTGAAATATATATTATTATCTTCTAGAATTCGGATTCCAAAACAAAACTACTTAGCCGATTAACCAGCCCGTGATCTGCAACACTGCCCCTCCCACCCCTTATCACTGATTTACCCTTCCAGGGCCCGGCTACAGGGGTCTTGGGCTCCGATGTCTGGGTTACCCATTGCCCCTGGGCCCTGGCTATATATAGCCAGTTAAGAATAATATCGACCAGGTCCGCGCACATGCTGCATGTTGAACCTGTCTGCTTCACATCAACGAATTTCGAAAATCCCAGTCTGTGAACACGAGGAGGAGGAACAGGCAGGAGGGAGAAAAAACTAGGTAAATCCTTAATAGGTACCTAGGTAGCTCTAGCTCTGTTCGTTTTCAGGAGAAGCTCTGGAGACTAAATATCTATCGGCTAAAATAAAATAAGTAAAACAGACCCTGTCTTATGCGTCTGCTCTCGGCTTCTCTCCAGCTTTGGTTGCTCTGGCGATCCACTCCACTTCCCTTTCTCCTGTTCCTCCTGTCTTACTTCGGAACATTGCATTTCTTGGAAATATCTCTGGCCTAAAAGAAGCTCCATGGAACCTTTTCCCTCTGGTCTAGCGGATGGGTAAGGGCCGCCAGTGTCGTACTAGACAGAAGGTGACTCCACAGCCTCAGTATGAAGATGTTCTTGGTGTCGTATTTACATACATATTATAGCTTCCTGCCTGCATCCATCTGGTGCCTCCGTGTTTCTCCATTGATTTGATGGGTTGAATGGATGAATTGGTAAAATGAATCTTGAATATGTTTCAAAGTGTATAGAACCCTCAACCTCATACTAGCAGTAAATAGAATAATAGCTCCGTATATATCAGTGTCACTGGAGGAAATATGCATAGGTGGATGAACAACCGCCAAGACTGACTAAGCTCAGCTGCAACCCTGGTGCCAAGAAATGTGCCAAGAAATGACGTCCGGAAAATCATTTTGTTCTCCGCCGCGCCCAATCTCCGCCCGTCCTCCGCTACTACAGTCTCCCGGGATCGCTTTCTGGCCTCAATTCCCGTGGGATGATATGATATGTCCGCTCCTCTCCGTCTTGTGCCCTGTTTCATTACCATTTCCTCGACCATGACTTTGTTTGCTACGGGAGCTTCCTCGTGAGCAAGCTGGTAAAAAAGAAAGAAATTAACCGCCAAGGGTCTATCCATACAGGCCCTTTTCTTTCCTCGGGTTATATACGGCCGGCGAACGTGAGTTAGCTATCTACAATCTTTCTTGGGGGTAAAGTGTTCTGTCTCTTCTACCCATTATTGTCTACTTGAATCGTATTATAGCTTCTAACAATAGCGTCTTTAATAGCAACAGGCTATTCTTTCTTCCCGTCCCATATACCTGCGCAACCCATCGATAGCTGAAAACTAAAATAGACGGGCGCTGGCCACCCGCCATTTACATAATATTTCTGTGGGAGTTGGATTGGGGGGCTCCTGATTGCGCTTATCGACTCTTTTTCTTCCTTTTTTACCGCGCATCTTGTGCCCATCTGCGAAACTGCCCGCCCATTTCCGCCCCCACACGAACCTACGAAACCAATTCCCAACTCAAACACATACATACCTAGGTACCTAGGTATACACATATATATACAACGCCCATAATGTCTACCACAACCTTCTCAACACCAAATCAACAACCAACCTCAACCCTAGAACCCAACGACCCCATCACCGTCCTCCTCACCTACCTCTCTTCCCCTTCCACCTCAACTTCCACAACTACCACCCTCGAAAGCCTCCACGCCTCCCTCCTCAGCTCCCTCCAGCGCTCCGGCTGGACAGAACAGGTGCGCAGGCTCGCACTTGAACTCCTCCGCGCGGGACACTGCGACCGCTTTGAAGAAGTCGTCGATACCGTCGTTGCCCTTGCGACTGGTAGTGAAGATGTGACTGCGTCGTCGTTAGCGGTAGCGAGGGGAGGGAAACGGAAGAGGAGGACACAGATGATGAGGGCCAGGTTGAAGAAGGCGAGGATTGGGGGGGAGAATGGAGAGGTTGAAGATGGAGATGGAGATGGGGATGGGGATGGAGTTGGGCGGAGTGGGGATGATGTTGATGCTGATGATGATGCTGATGATGATGGTAATATTGACGAGGACTATGATGGGAATGGAAATGTGGATGAGTTTCCGGACATTCGCATTCCGCAAGCCGTCGTTGCGGAGGGGGTTAAGATGCTACATGAAGCGCTGGAAGGGGTGTTTGTGGTCGAAGGAGGTGGAACGGGGGAGCCTTCTTCCAATACCAATGCCAATACCACCACCGCTGGCGAAAATGACGGCGGTAAAGACCATCAAGAGAATCAGAAGAATAAAACAGCCACGACAATGACAAATGGCGTCGCCAATACAAAAACCAATGGCAGCGCAGCGCCCTCGAAAAAGCCGCCCTTTTCTTCTTCTTTGAAAACAGCCACCACCAGCGCTGATGGCAAGAGTACTAAACTCAAGTCTGCGGCCAAGGGCAAGCTGCAGGAAAATGGAGATGGGAAACCGGAGAAGAAGACGAAGAAAGGGTGAAGGGATGTTCGAGAGGAAGCAAATTTACATTAATGAGCACCTTTTTGCCCTTTTTACCCTCCCCTCCCACCTCCTCCCTTTGTATTCTCCCAATATTCTCCTCTAGCCATGAGACGTTTGTTTACCTTACCTTAACCATCCTTACTCCGCCTACCTCGGACCCTCATGCATCCCGTGAAAACAACCATGCCCCTAACCCCACCTAATCCCCAACCAGCTGGGAACGGAATGGAAAATGACATTGGATGAATCGATGGGCCGATGGAAGGAAAGGATATTCTCAGAGCTCTATATATATCTCATCCTAGCCCCGCCTCTCTACCCCCGCTCCCGTCTTCCTTCTTGGTTTTCACACTTTTTCTTATTCTTTTTCTCTATCTTTTTTTTATAGACGTCACTGCTCATATCATACACATATATTAATACCTAGGTATCTATCTGGGTATATGCTCTGTTGCACGTTATCCACCTTACCTACATTTCTGTATATTATATATATTTCATTGCTCCTGTTTTTTTTCCATATCTTTACCGGCATAATTATCGTCATAATCATCTTCAATGTTACAAAAAAGAGAAAGTTTTATTAAAGATACAACTGGGGCGGGGAATGGGATTTGGATTCGAGAAATATTATGCACTTTATTCATGGCTCTCTTATCCTCTTGTATTTGTTCTATCGACCGTGTTCTAAGCACTCTGGAGATGGACTATGAGCAGATCAAAATAACAAGGGGATTGAAGAAAAACCTTGAGAACTAAGTATCAGATATAGTTGATAGCCCGGGAAATAAAGAATATAATCTATTTATGACAACTTTCTTTTCTTTCAGGATATTTTCCTTTAATTCTTGTATGGTGGACATTCATTTAGGTGGCTTGAGTCAAGCGGAGGAGGGGGAGAAGATAGCAAAACTGACCGAGTCAAATTGAAGAAGGACTATAATACTATATAATACGGTAGAAAAGGGAACATAATGGTGAATGAACTTAATAATCACATTCAAAGGCCCAGAAGCCTGAAAATGGATCAGACATGAAAACTTCAAGAGTACACGTAAGGGCTGGAGCCTTATTTCTCGTGACCCGTAGCGGGCACATAAATAGCTGTCAAACCACCCGCCCCATTCTCCAGCGCCTTAATTAAATATATGCAGTGTATTGAATAGCCCCAACAGATCTTCTAGAAGTACACGGCCGACGTAATCTGTAGCAGATTTCCAAGGATCTGATTTCATTCAATATTTGAATGAGGCAAATTTCTTTGGCCCAAATCCAGCAGCCCAGTAACCGTCTGCTGTAACTATATAGTGACAGAAGGTGGCAAGCTTGATTGAATAAAGAGAGCTAGCTAGCGAGACAGCTATATGGTGGAAAACTAGGTCACATGATCAGAGGGTCTGACACCCTCACTCACTATAGTAGCAGTACTTGAAACTATATACAAAAATAGGCCTACTGTCAAGTACAGGTACAAAAGAAACTGAAAAAATAGAATAATTAAAATAGAAAAAAACCAGTTCAAGTATCATTCTTCTCAACATCTACCTTCTCTAGTTCTTAATCTTTAAAATATTCTTTCATCTCTTATATTTCATAGATCTCAGAGACTTAGTAAGACTGTTCACTGCATTTTCAGTAAAGAGTATATAGCAGAGCTTGATTTCACTCTTTTAAACAAAATTGTGAAGTGTATAATAGCAGATCTCTATATACTTCAAGCAGTGTGAGATAGTCTCACTAGATAAGAGCTTGATAGTGAACTTATTATCAGCATGAATGATATAGATGAGAGCATTAGAGAGAGAGAAAATAAATCTATCTTCAGTATCTAATTCATTCTACTGAATAGAGAGAAAGCCAGTGTTAATAAGAAGCTTATGAAGATAAATTAGTTTATAGACAGCTTCAGCAGATAATATATATTCAGTCTCAGTAAATGATTTAAATATATCTGTCTATTTACAGCTCTATCACATCACTGAGTTATCAGTTATATAGATAATATAGTCAGTAGTGAAGTGAGAGTCAGAGTCTCTACTCACTCAATCAGTATTTATATATATAATAGATTTGATATCAGCATTTCTATAATAGATAATTGTAACGGGCCTACGCCGAAAAGATCGGTATTAGATATAGGGCTTATATAACAAAATAGAAAATGTTAGAGAAGGAAAAGAAAAGGTGCAAGAATCTCGGTGGAAGCAGATATTTATACATGTGTGAGGTGGAGCTCTGGGCGGGTCCTGGAGTGGAAGAATAGAGGCTCTGATGAGGGTTTCGGCCAAGAATTGAAGCTCTTGGGAGTGGAAATCCATGGAGTGTATGCTCTCGGCGGGGCGTAGCAGAATGGTCTATCAATTGGGTGTAGCCTGCTACATTAGCCCCCCCTTCCTGAAGGTGAGGGTTGAGTGGTAGGGTCATGGGTGCGCGTTTCCCATTGGTTGAGAGCTGCTGTTTTGGATAGCGCGGAGCCTGGGGTCCAGGTCAGATGGTTGTAGCCAACCCATTTCATGAGATATTGTCGGCCGCGGCCGCGGGGCCTTTCATTAAGGATATCTTCAATTTTCCATTTGAGTTTGTTATCTTCTTCTATGATCCCTGGCAATTGTCAGTTGGAAGTCAGTTGAGAAGGGAATGGGTTGGTGGCAGTGTGGCGGAGCAAGCTTGTGTGAAAGACATTGTGAATTTCTGGTGAAGTGTTAAGGTGGTAGTTGTGACTGTCTAGGACTTCTATTACTTTGTATTTTGCATGGCAGTAGTCTAGTGTATGAGATGGGTGTGTAGTTTGTATGTTTCTAAGATTTAGTCATATGAGGTCTTCTATTTTATACTGCTCAGTGAGTTCTTGTTGAATGTTAGTCTGATTCTCTTGATCTTGTTTCATGCTTGTCATGGAGGCCTCTGCTCAATTGTGAGTGTCTCAGAGCTTTGACACTATATTGTTGGCAATTTGG